>JAZHYW010026293.1:0-116934 GCA_037355805.1 Ixodes ricinus | reverse complement strand
CAGCACGAGCAGGGACTCTGGAGCATGCTGCGGTTCGAGTCTATCCTATATTTTCTGCCTTATTAAATACGTGAGTTTGCTGTGATGTAGCGTTGGCCTCCATACATAACATTTGGCGACGAGGCTAAACAACGGCAAGGAGCATGGCAACGAAAGAGAACGGACCAGGACCGGCACTTGGACGTCTGGAGGAGTTCGACACATCGAAACCAGAGTCTTGGCCGCAGTACGTTGAGCGACTCGGGTTCTTCCTTTTGGCGAACGGGATCGTGGACAACGTAGTGAAGCGGGCCGTCTTCTGCAGCGTGTGTGGGCCTTCCACATACGCCTTGCTTCGATCACTCTGCTCTCCGAAGACACCAGGTGACGTACCTTTTGAAGAGCTGTTAGCCATTCTAACGAAGCACTTCGCACCGAAAACATCGGTAATTGCTCACCGATTTACGTTCAACAAGCGTTGCCAACGTCAAGGCGAGTCCGTGGCGAACTACATCGCGGAGTTGCGTCGCCTCGCTGAACACTGCGACTATTCATCGTTTTTGGATGAGATGCTCCGAGATCGTTTGGTATGCGGGGTCGGCGAAGAAGCTGTACAGCGCCGTCTTCTCGCCGAACCAGACCTCACCTTCGCAAAGGCTCAGGACCTTGCGATCGCGGCAGAGTATGCCAAGAAACGTACGCAAGAGATGCGTGACCTTCATAGCCCGGAGGCGGCTGAAGTTTGCTACATCGACAGAAACATCTCGCATAAAGCGCCGAACAGCTCATCGACGCAAGGCAACAACCCTGGCAAGGTTAAGACACCTCCAAGCTCAGTTGGCAAATGTTGGCGCTGCGGTGGTACACACGACGTGAGTAACTGCCATTTCGCACACGCCGTTTGCCATTTCTGTGGCAAGAAAGGGCACATTGTACGTGCCTGCCGCCAGAAGATGGCCAAGTCCAAAAACAGCGCTTCGAAAGCGGGATCAAGCCATAAGCTGGAGTTAGACAAAGCTTCCAAGGTGGAGTATCGCCTAAACTTCATTGAGCCGGCAGAGACAGTCGAAGTTCAAGTAAATGGAATCCCCATCTGCATGGAAGTAGATTCCGGAGCAGCTTGTTCAGTCATCGATCCGAGGACAATGCGTCGCCTTGGACTAACCAAGAAGAGACTGATGACAACAGAAATCACTCTCAGGGCATATTCTCAACGAAAACTGACGGTTCTCGGAAGTGTCAATGTTCCTGTGAAATTCAAAGGAAAGGAGCACACGCTACCACTGCTGGTAGTGAAAGGAAGCGGCGAAAGCCTGTTGGGAAGGAACTGGTTTCGAGCACTGGGAATCAAGATTCAAGGAATTCATCAACTATCCGAGTCCCTGCCCCGGATGCAAGGACTGGAGAAGGAATTTCCAAACGTCTTCGAGTCAGGACTTGGCGAAAGCAAAGGACCCGAAGTTCACATCGAGCTCAAGCCAGACTCCAAACCAAAGTACCACAAGCCTCGAGTTGTTCCGTTGGCACTTCAACCAAGAGTGGAAGACGCCATCACACACCTAGTACAACAAGGAATTCTGGTTCCAGTGAGGAATTCTGAATGGGCTACGCCAGTCGTACCTGTGGTGAAGCCAAACGGCAAGATACGACTATGTGGTGATTATAAATGCACCATTAATCCAGTATTGGAATGGAAAGATTATCCACTGCCAACAGCAGAACAGCTGTTAGGTAAACTGGCAGGTTGCCGGTGGTTTTCCAAGTTGGACCTGGAGCAAGCCTATCAGCAGCTTTCTGTTGATGAACACACGTCCAACCTACTTACACTGAGTACTCACAAAGGACTTTTAGGGTAACAAGGTTACAATTTGGTGTCGCTACCGCTGTAGCTATTTTTCAACGTCGCATGGAGCAGTTGCTAGCCGGACTACCGGGAGTTCAAGTGTTCCTTGACGATATCCTGATCGGTGGATCCGACTCAAGAGAACATGACCTTCGAGTCCGTGCAGTTCTACAAAGAATCCAAGAGGACGGACTACGCTTGAATCAAAAGAAGTGCACTTTTGGAGTGCAAGAAGTGACATTCCTGGGTTACAAGATAGACCAAGACGGGGTACACCCAACACAGGACAAGGTGAGAGCAATCCATGATGCACCTGCACCTAAAGACAAGAAGGAGCTTCAAGCCTTCTTAGGACTCCTGAACTTTTATAATCGCTTCCTGCGTGGAGCTTCAGACGTGTTGGAGCCTCTCCACCGACTTCTAAGGGACGGAGTAAATGGAGTTGGTCATCCAAAGAAGCAAAGGCCTTCAACGATGCAAAGGAACTTCTCAAGTCTGACAGTGTTCTGTGCCACTATGACCTTAACAAACCACTGGTACTGGTTTGTGACGCCTCTCCTTACGGAGTAGGGGCTGTGTTAAGCCACGCAGATGACGAAGGTCAAGAGCGACCTGTCGCTTACGGTTCACGTTCGCTGACAACAGCGGAAAGAAACTATTCTCAAACAGATCGTGAAGCACTAGCTGTAGTCTTCGGACTAAAAAAGTTTCATCACTACATCTACGGAAGAAGCATCAAGATTTACACTGACCACAAACCGTTACTTGGTTTGTTCGACAACAAGAAACCGATTCCGAAGATGGTATCACCAAGGGTCCTCCGTTGGAGCTTGATGTTAGCAGCTTACCATTACCAGTTATTGTACCGTCCAGGTAAACAAATGGGAAATGCGGATGGTCTCAGCCGACTTCCGCTACCTTCACCCAACTTCGACGTTCCGCAACTGGGAGAAGTCTTTCTTTTGGAAGGAACTCCAGAAGGTTTGGTGAAAGCCGAAGAAGTGGCGAAAATGACGAAGAAAGATCAGGTTCTTTCAACTGTGATGTACTGGGTTCTCCATGGATGGCCAGAAGAAAAGCCAAAGGACCTTTTCAGTGCATTCTATAGCCGACGAGAAGAGTTGTCGGTATACAACGGTTGTTTGCTATGGGGACACCGTGTGGTTGTTCCCAAGAAACTTCAAGAGAATGTTCTGAACATTCTGCATGCCTCGCATCCTGGTGTTGTGCGCATGAAAGGCCTAGCTAGAAGCTACGTCTGGTGGCAAGGACTAGACCAACAGATCGAAGAACGTGTTCGATGCTGTACGACTTGTCAGGAGACGCGAAATGCACCGGTCCGAGCTCCAATCCATCCATGGGAATGGACGGTGAACCCATGGTCCAGACTACACATGGATTTTGCCGGCCCTTTTGAAGGCAAGATATTTCTTATCGTCGTTGATTCACACTCAAAATGGGTCGAGGTACGTTTAGTGAAAACGACTTCAGCGGCGGAAGTCATCCGAAGTTTAAGAGAACTGTTTGCGACACATGGAGTGCCGGATGTGCTGGTTTCCGACAACGGAGCTGCCTTCACTTCGGCAGAGTTTCGAGAGTTCGCAGACAGCAACGGTATTCGACTCTCGTTTGTTTCACCGTATCATCCAGCTTCCAACGGCCAAGCTGAAAGGATGGTTCAGGAAACCAAGAAGTCGCTGTCACGCCTGAAGGAAGGAGACTGGTCCACAAGGATATCAAGATTTTTGATAACTCAACATGTTCTACCTTCCACTACTACTGGGAAAAGCCCAGCCGAGTTGATGATGGGACGTAAGCTACGAACAGCTTTAGACCTGCTTCATCCATCGTCGGCAAACCGCACGATTGAAAGACAAGAGAAGATGTTCATGGAGCAGAGGAAGGAAACGGTCACTTTTCAGAAAGATGCGATGGTCTGGGTAAGGAATCTACTGTCGCCCCATCCTAAGTGGTTGGCAGGAAAAGTGATGAAAAGTTGTGGACCTCTGTCCTACGAAGTGCTATTGGAAGATGGTCGCAGATTCCGACGACATGTCGATCACCTGCGTCCACGTTGGAAGGACACGACATTGTCCTCGGCGTCCGAATGCGATGCAAGTCTCCGGGAGGAAAGGGGAAGAGACCGTGAAGACGTCTTGGAGACAACCACGCATGCGGAGTTCGGAACAACAATGCCCTATACGAGTGAGTCTCCGGAGGAGCTTTTGGATGCCGAGTCCTCCGAAACACCGATATGCGAACCGGAAACGCTTCCCCGTCCAACAGCTGACGCTGAAGTGCCAACTGGTCGTCCGACGAGAGTACGTCGAGCATCGCGGTACCTTCAAGACTACCAGGTGGATTAGGACACCTACGGACTGGGTGGTGACGATTCCGGGGGAAAGGGATGTAGATATCGCGGGTATTACCGCGTGAGCAGGAAGACGACGATACGCGAGCCTGCCACGCGGACCAGAGAGCAGCACGAGCAGGGACTCTGGAGCATGCTGCGGTTCGAGTCTATCCTATCTTTTCTGCCTTATTAAATACGTCAGTTTGCTGTGATGTAGCGTTGACCCCCATACATAACATTCTCTATCACTACATAATTTGGAAAACAATAGCAGCAATTCAAATCAGAATGTGATGACTGTGTTAATAGGAATTTTCAAGGCAAAAGAGGCGGTGTAACGATTTTTGTACCTCGCGTAAATGCCACTTAAGGCTGAACTCCATGGAACGAATTACTGTGACAAATAACTGGCGAACGCCGCCCGACGGCATGCTCGCTTTGCGCGCGACGTAGCAGCCACAGTGTTGATTCCACGCGCAGAGCAAAAGCCGCCGGGCGAAATTCGTCGGTTATTCGCAGCATATTCGTCCCATGTAGTTAAGCTTTTAGAATGAATTGATGGCGTTTATAACCTGTAAAACACCCGGTAGTTTTTCACCTTGTGCAGTGGTATTCGCAAAAAAAAAGGAATAAAAAACAAGCAGCGTTTTCCCCCTCGACTCGCAGCCAGAACAAGCGGTCACGTGATCTGGATCCGATTATATATGGCGCCAATGCTTATCACAGCCACGAGCTGGGGTTGGAAAAGCACAGCACATGCGCTGAGTTCCAGACATTGTTAGGGTTCGGCTACTGTCGTCGTTGGAGCGATTGGGCACGAGTTACTACCCGAACGCTTGACGAGCTATTGATTTTCGCGAGCCGATATCAAGTCCTCACGCGAAATAATCAGGTCCAATTTATGAGCCGCACTCAAATATCGTAACTCAGGGAATATATATACAGGGTGTCACAAAAGAAAATTTACACGGTCGTTTTTACCGCAAAAATAAACTAGGCATCGCCGAACGCTCATTCTCCGCCCAAAGGTAGCGCTAGAGGTTGACGGAGTTTTCGAACACTCTATAACACCAGAAACCGAAAACGGGCAAAAATGGGCGCCATTTTCCCATTGAAGTTTTCAGAAAATCACTTATAACTTTTGATTAAGTTATCGGATCGGGCTGAAACTTTGGCATCTGGTTGTGACCTCTAGCTCTACCTTTGGGCGGAGAATGAGCGTTCGGCGATGCCTAGTTTATTTTTGCGGTAAAAAGACCGTGTAAATTTTCTTTGTGACACCCTGTATATCGTCACTGGAGGGCACTGGGACCTCCATACTATGTCATCAAGCTTTGATAAAAAGATTTAAAGAAAACGCTCGCTTTCATTCTTGAAATTACACAGCGACAAGGAGGTTTCTTGCCCAAAGGGTCTCATGGTCCCCGAGTGCCAGTATCGTGTGAAGTGAAAAACATTCGAAATAAATATCGTAGCATCGCCTATTTAATACCCTTCATATCAAAATGGGTTCCGTGGAAAATAATTTTTTCTTATCCTTTAGTATAGTTTCTTTATTACTTGACACTTGGAACCATTCTTTCCGTGGTCATTTTTTCCGGTGCCTTGTTTTCCCAAAACATTTTTTCCGGAGCCATATTGTTTTTTTGGGGGGAAATTTTCCTCCGCGATTAAACTGCCCCGGCTGAGCCAGTGAAAAATGAAACAACGTTTTGCTATCGTCTGAAAAGCCGAAAATCGCTATGGGTGCATGGTGAAAGTCGAGAAAGATACTGATTCAGCTTTCCAGCTCGTGCAATTCAAGTATGTTTTAAAGTGAAAAGCTCGCGCTCCATAACTGTAACTGCTTCTGTCCTTACTGTGGTCAAACTACGGATAAACAAAAGCAAGGTCGTACACTGAACTAGTCGGTATCGATGAAACATGACGAAAACGGTACACAAACTCAAAAACATGAACGAACCTCCCTGTTTTGTCAGTGACAACTGCGTAAGGTGTGTGTTCCTCCGCTTAGTCTCTTGTCCTGTGCACTGTTTTCGGTTTGTCTTGAACAAATAGCTGTTTGCAAAGAACACCGCGTTCGCCCAAATTAAAGTCACTACATCCTGAGAAAGTACCACGAAGCCATTCTCGTCCATGGAACAAGCAGTTTCTTTTTGATACCTCCAGTCTTGGTGAGTCGATTCATTCACGGTGACAGGTTACGTTACAAAGATATTTCGTGTATACCGACATTTTGATATCTACACCGAGACAAGTTTACATATTCGCTACGCCACCACGCGTGGCGTTGGTACTTGGCGACATTGAAACATAATCTTGCCTTGAAACGCGCGAGAAAAAAAACTATATAAGAGATCTGTGGAAATAAGCATAAGTGCTATCAGTACTATGGCGATCCACAGTGATCTTGGCGTGGCTGGCTCAGCATGACGCTTTCGGGGATACGAAGATTTGAAAGTACCGACATGGCTATTTCCAGGACAACTGAGGCAGGTCAGCCAATCGCCTTGCGAGGTTTCGGTCGCCTTCATGTTTGTATCTCTTTGTGTCCTGCTAGCAGGCAGGGAAGGCGATGGCACTACTTTCCCAGGATCGAGTGTCTTTAGCCCATGCAATGTGTAGGCACCTCGCTCGCGCAGAAACGAGATACACGGAAGTAAAACTTCTACGCACGCGCCTCACTTCATTCAGTGAACATACGATGTGACTATTAGCTTCAAAACAGACTACTGAGGGCGTCCAGGCCCCGACTGCTCCCGAGCCAAGTTCGAAAACAAAACAGCCATATTGGAAGCGGGCGCAGACCAGCGGGGAAGGTGGGAGCGGAGACCCTATATCACTCACTCGAGACCTTATCTCGGCAGACGCAACTCGACCGCGGGGCTTCGAGAGGCAGAACACCGGAAGAACCGTCGCTGGACCCTGCCTGCCTGCCTCTCCACCCGCGCTGCCAGCAGGAGGTATACGAGAGCTACTTCGCGCCCCGTAGAAAGAGAATCAAGGCCATCCTCTTCAAAAGTGCGTGCCATTTGTAGACGCTGAAAGCTGAAGAAAAGCGGGGCGTGCCATGTCCCGAACAGATTGGTATCACTCTCCAGCCAATCAGATTGCAGCATCAGCAGAAAAAGAACGCCGAAGGGCCAATCACGAAGCGCGTTTACATAATAAGCAACGCCCTATATATCTTAAGCTCTCAACGACTACATCTGCAGTGCCAATCGTACGAGTCTGGCTGCAAACTCAGAGCCAATCCTAGCGGCGTAGTGCCGTGCAAAGCATCTCGGGAAACCCTTTGGCCACTAAGCTTCGGTTGCGACTTGCCAACCTCACTTCACGACATCCCATCACACCAGTGCTTGCGTTTACGAAAATGTGACTTTTTTAAATTTATAATCCTGCAGGTGTTGCTTGCCAATAAACAAAATGCTAAGACACGCCGTCTTGAAGGGGCTTTGCAATCACATTTACGAGTCCACCTTTTTTGCGGTTTCCACGTCTCTTGGGGTTCGGGCAAGCCAGCGGGCACGGAGAGAGCAACTAAATATCAGTGCGTCCTATTTTAACCGGACGACGCGGAAACCTCCTCCACCTACGGGGGCAACCCGCGGTGCCGAAAGCGCGCGACGTGTGAAGTCTTTGGTCCTGGGCTTACTACTGGTCAGGAGCCGCTAAAAGCTTCTTTTTAGTCAAATACAAAATATAAGTGTCGCGAACCGTTTTAATTATTTATGAAAGTAGTTTTTGTTCAGTGTTTTAGATCAGAAAAGAAACAAATGCAGTTTATAAAGTACGGAAACAAGAAATAACCCGTCGACATACCCGCCACCAAGCTGTGGAAAAGACGGCGCATACTAGAAAGGGGTAGTGGGATCAGGCACCGACGAGCGGCGAGCGTCGAAAGGTCCCGGATGTACGCGGCGGTGCTACCGGCCCGAGGATCCGACCGCTTCCGAGCGTTCCGAAGGCCTTCGACAAGCAAATTTGGCTTGCGGTTTGGCCGTTTGGCGGTATGGCAGCGCGAAGTGGCTCCCGTTCTGAACTGATCTTTACCCCGTGTTTGTTGTCGTTTGTGGCCAATGAAGTGTCATGCCGAATCAGTGTTTAATCGCGCAGCAAATTCATTGCGAGCCGCCCTGGTTGCCCGCATCACGGCGTATAGGAACATGCTTTAGTGGCGCCCTCTCGAGCCGTCGACACGGAGTGCGGCAGCCGTGAGCGCTCGCTGAGCTCACTACCCCTCCTCTAGTTCGCGGCCACTCAAGCGACCGAGGACGTCATGAAGGAGGTTATTCTTTGCTTGTTTTTGTAATTTTAATTTGCCTACAAATTTAAAATAAAGCGAAATTTGAGAAAAGAAAAGTTTCATTGAGTCACTACGTTCAGTGCGCTCAGGTTCGGTGAAAATAAAAACCAGTAAGAAAGTCTTTGCAGGGCCCCTTTAGAAACCTTTGAGAGGAGTATACCACTGGGAAGGTAAACACAGGACTACAATAGTATACGGATGAAGGGCCGGTCATCCAGTTCCATCGTCTCCTCAATGTCCCATTGGCTTCTTAAATGATCCGTGAGCAGGGAGTGTCGCGCTGCATGTCTGCAGAGCGGTATAGCCAGACAGCCAGAAAGGTATGGGAAACGGTCGGCCGTACTCCTACTTCCTGCTAAGCCTAAGCAGGTCCTTACGACCGCTGGAAGTTCGTGCTTCAACGGGGGCTCTCCCAAAGATGAACGGGTGCAGTGCAAGCGAGGGCTGGTTTTATGTTCATGCGGTGCTGAGATGCACTACTTCGTCAACGGGGCAATCGGAGCTGATGCCATTTCACTCCTCTCCATGGCCAAACAGGTCCCATATTGCAAAGCGCGCAGTGCTGCGTGCAGGGATTTACGGAAGTATAGTCTTTTACGCGCTTCATGTCCAAGAAATGACGTCCACCAATGTTGTTTGAAAGGGTTTTGCAAAGGGACTACAAATGGAGCTGCCGGTGGTATACGATACTTATTCAGTGACTATACAACACTCTAAACAAAGTCCGCTAGTTAAGTTGCCTGTAAAGGAATGAGACAGCCAATCACGACAAACAACATAAGGTATCTAGCCAGTGGCGCTCAGAGTACGATTAGAGAAAAAGAAACACTGTAAAATGCGCAGGGAAGATGCATCAAGTTTTACTTGCTCACTGTCCCTGCGCGCATCTCCTTTGCAGATTTAAACCTTGTAATCCGCTGGAATCCTATTGTTCGTCGTGATTACCTGCCCCATTGTTCTACGAAAAAGGGAACTCACAGATGCTTTTAGAGTGTATAGCCCGTTACACGTTAGGAGTGCACCAAGTAAACACCGCTATGTACCAGCCACGGTGTGGAATCACTACGCGGACCAATCAAGAGAGGCAATAGCCATGACGAGTTGTGTGACGTCAGTGCGACATGTACCTCGGTAGCGGACTATTTGCACATCGCGGAGAAGCGGTGGCTGGCGGTAATAATGGTTTGGGAGGATCTTCTGGCGCATTCTCAACTTGTACCTAACACCCCGTAGCTTTATTTATTAGCGAAAAACAGGGGTCAGAGAGGTGAAACAGGTTTTGGAGCGTTTTTTGGAGCTGAAAAATCTGGATTTTGGAGCAGTTTAGGAGCACAAAATTCTCGTTTCGGAGCAGCAATTGACACATCTTGGAGCAACTTTGGAGCAGGAAAGTCTACATTTTGGAGCGGATTAGGAGGCGAAAATGTTAGAGCAGCTTATCAGCAATTTAAATCATTAAAAAATCTGACTCAAATCACATAAATCTGATTTTTCCTTTTTAATCATTATTTTTTTCTACCCTGGTTCCAATAAGTCATCAGCGTCGATACGCACCAAGATAAAATATAAAATAAAAAAAAACGAAAAAGGCAAAAGTTAGTCCAATGCACATAGATGAGTACAAGAAACACAGGCTTGCTGCAAAGTTAGGTGGGCACCAGGTACCTCAAGCTTATACGAACTGGTCCCAAAGCGCAATTGTAGTGCAAAATCTTTTAAAGCGGTGATTCGAGAGCATGAACGGGGAAGCACGGTTTACTAGAACCAGACATCGATCGGACGCTCGTAGAAACTAGAAGGCACGTGCAGATAAAAAAACACTCCTTACAAAAAGTGAGTCAGAAGGTAAATAGTGAATTCGAAGAAAATCTATCAGCAGCGTATGAACGCTAAATACGGGTGTGTGACCGATTCATTCGATTGTTCACACACTGGAAGCACGTGTGGGATAACCGAAAATACTCACGGCGACGGCGACGTCCTTTTTGACAAGAGGATTATGGACACGAATGAACAATTACACAATGGAGGCGCTCAATAGCACTTTTAAGAAAAGGTTTACTCTCTAAGCGAAAGAAATGCTTGCTCATCTTGATAGCCTGTGCGTCGTACCTCCTGCGGCCAGACAGCGAGACCGCGTGACAGCACACCGGTATCATGCAGTCATAAATTACAGCGGAAAATAGTAGGAAAATCGGAAAACGACCACGTTGACCACGTATCATAGAGAGAGGGTACTACAGCTGAAATTTTCGAATCTGGCGGTTGCTTGCACCACCCGTACCCATGCCATGTACTTTACTACAACGAGATTGAATGTTGCCAACTAAGCTCTCGTTTCCTGCCAAATCTGGCATCGCCGCTAACGTTTTTTTTTTTTTAGTTTTTGAGTTACTTTGGCGCAGTGTGGCGCAATTTCGACCAATTTCGCGTTTTTGGAGCAACTAGGCGTAGAAAATCGGGTTTGTATCAAAGTGGCGCAATAGACCGATCTCACCAGCCAGTTTGACTACGCCAAAGCTGCCGCAATACATAGAGGGAACTCTAGTCTTTCTGCACGTGCAATAACCTTGCTGGAGCTCTGCGCTTGTGGAGCACGAGATGGCACAAGCCCTTGCATGTACCAGCTGTCTTCCTCTCGGGAACTAAAGTTATGGCGGCATAACGCATGCGCCGAACGCTTGGTGAGATCGGTATATTGGCGCAGATGTCACACCCCTGGAAGAAGGAACTTCACCTATACCTGTTTCTCACCTCAAGAACCATAGTAAAACAAGTCCGGCTCCTCGCGGAGCATTATTAATTTCCTCTTTATATGGATAATTAAGATATATGTAGGTGCATTTTAGATTAGATATATGTTATCTTATCAAGACTACACGTTCCAAACGCCAATAGCATCGCTTTTTCCTCCGACAACCAAACCTCGTAAGAACTACTTCGCGCCGCGGCGTAGGTACAATGCGCAAAACTTGCTATTTTCTTGACGTGAAAACGGCTCGCGTCTCCAGCTTCGACGCTCGCCCTCCTGCGGCGGAAACGGGAAGCGCTCTAGTGAGGGTTCCCGATTCTCCCTGCTCAGCGGGCACGGCGGAACTTCTCGCGATCATGGCTCGCGAAATGTCATTTCCGAATGCAAACAACACTCTTCACTGTCCCAACGTAGTGCTGCAGCCGGTATGGGATTGTACCTTACTGGAGAGTTTTAGTATCGCGCAAAGAAGCAAAACGCAAGCGGTGTCCGTTTGCGTTAGAGTTAGCGTGCCCCACGTTGTGCGTGCGCCTCATCGCCATGCGCCATCCAAGACCACAATTTTGGGCTCCGCGCACGCGCAGTGTGGAACACGCAAAGCTACACGCAAACACACAGGGCTTGAGTTCGCTCGTTATATACGCAATATTAAAACTCACTACTGTTTCACCGGCTTCCAACGCCAATGAAACGTGTTGCAGTGAAAGCAGACGTGCAAGCAGGTAGGCGTTCCTTCGAACTGGAAAAAGCTGAAATTGGCAAAACAACGGCGAGCAAATACAAAAGTAAATAAATGTTATGAAAAAAACTAGTAATTAAAAAAAAAAGATTTTTTAATTTTTTTTTATTTTGGGGCATTTGGTTTGGAAGTATATGGCGGCGACTTTGGACGTTTCGCCGATTGTCGAAAGTCGCGACTTTGATAGCACAATATACTTTACCGACAATTAACGAAATTTTACATGGATTTCTCACATTAGCTAGAATGTTTTCATTGATTTTAGACTATTTCTTTTTATTGGTAATTAAAAATGCTGCGATTGGCACCAGTGATGAAAATTAGCACACTTTTCATGATCATATTTCTTCGCAAGTTTAAAATTAGATCATAAGCAAGCAAAATATATTAGAGCTTGAAAAATTACTTATTCAAATATGTGAATTTTAATATTAATATTATTAATTACAAATCGCGGCAATGTATGCCTCCAATTACCGCCAAGATCACGAGAATACGCTATTTAACCATAATAGCCTTTCCAGAAAGGTATAATTTTGTTTTCTTTGTAGCATATGAAAAACTCTGATATCTTTATCAAGATAGACAAACAGTCAAACACTTGATGTAATATGAAGTCCTACGCGTCACGCGGTGCTATAAAAAACACACACACACACACACACTTCAGCTGTC
The DNA here is from genome assembly GCA_037355805.1 of Ixodes ricinus. Lineage (NCBI taxonomy): Eukaryota > Metazoa > Arthropoda > Arachnida > Ixodida > Ixodidae > Ixodes > Ixodes ricinus. Next base: position 104,287 of record JAZHYW010026293.1, on the reverse strand, counting down.
TGACTCGGATTCCATCTTTGGGATATTGCAGTGAGAGCAGCGTTTATTAATTTATGCGTTTCCTGGACATATTGTAAAAATTAGAATTATTCTCTCTATTCTTGTGCTGGCAATAATGTTAAACCAAGTAATCATCTAAATACCCAAAAAAACAATTAAAAGGCCCCCAGTTCGTTATTTCCCATGACAATTATCTGAGCGAGAGAAGGGCAACGAGAAAGCACAAATATCAGCACTGATTTTTTCAACAACTACAAATATCAGCCTGGATCGAACATGTATGTCACAAAAATAAAGTTTCCGCGAACAACTTTTCCTAAGTAATAATTACGATGTGAGACACATTTTGAGTCATGAAAGAATCCGAAATTAAGACCTATATCGAGAAATTAAATCCAAAATAGAGGTAAGTTTCTGGTTTCGCTCCAGAATTAAAACGCGTCATCCTTCCGTAAATAATACGCTAAACACCGTTCTTGTTTTCAGGTTAAAGAGGTGACCTGCGCTCATAAAACCCTAGCTTCCTCGTAATACCAAAAATAATTTATGTCGCTCAGTGAAGCCAGCACACTAGACAGGCTGACCCTCACTAAACCTGCCATCTTGGAAAATGAGTGGCGCCACCTATAGTTAGTTGGAGTCGCGATTGAACCGGTTAACTAATGAAAGGTTACCGTTTAGTTGGTTCAACTTGTTTAGTTATACACAGCTTTGGTTATAATAACACGTCCACGTTCTTTGCTTTACGAATGGTTTCTCGTCAATCTTAAAACTAATTGACAAGGTGAGACTCCGCTTTCAATTTCGCAGTGGCCACGTCGGGCACCGCAGCTTACGTTTATACAGCCGGAAGTTAGTTAGCGCCAATGGGTGTCTGGTGCCTCAGCTATAATTTAGCCAGTGCAATACAACACTGCTAGCCTGGGGCTTTTAAAGTGCGCCATGCAGTAGTGATACACGACCGCACGCCGGTACGATACTCATCCAGATCGAAATGGGCAAGGGTGAAGATTGAACCCAGGATACTTAGGTTCTGCAGCACGAGCTTTCGCTCGACGAGCTCCGAGCTCGTCTGTTCTACGTCGCGCCTGGGGAATCGCAAGCAAAATCGCACCATGTGAATCAGGCTCAGGTCCGCTTCACATGGTGCTATTTTGCTTGCGAATTCGCAGCTACGACGTCCGGCACCAGCTACCCCTAGATTTTTTTTTTTTGCCAAACAAGCGACGTCGCAATTTCTGAAATCACAAGTAAATCGCACCTCGTGATTCAGGCTTTCAGCCAGATTCACAAGGTGTGATTTTGAGATTTCGCAGTTGCGACGTTGAGAGACCCAGCTTCCCGCATGCTATTTTTGACGCACGAGGGACGTCGCAACTGCGAAATCGCACATAAACTCGTACCATGTGAATCTGGCTTTTCACCACAATTCGCTGCTCAGCTGTAATTAGTGTACCGTGCTTTCGGAGTTTAGTTTTCACCTAATTCGGGGAGAGTTATTCGAAGTTTATTTTTTACCAAAAATTCAAAATTTCTTAGAAGTTTTTTTTTTAGAGCGTAGTTTTTAGGCGCTTGTTTTCGGCTTCCGCGGCGTCGCCGTCGGCGTCGGCGTAACCGCACGTTGCAGTAAGGGAACGTCTCATAATGCAACGCGCGGGTCTCACCCGTGACTTGCGCGTTGCATTGTGGGACGATTCCTTTAATGACGTCACACGTGACGTCACGTGTGACGTCCCGAGAGTTACGAGTGACGTCACGACGGCCACGAGTGACGTCATTATGGGAAACGTCCCATAATGCAACGCACGGAGTCACGTGTGAGTTCACAATGGTCACAAGTGACGTCAGGAGAGTCCCCAGTGACGTCACGTGGTCGAGAGTTACCAGTGACGCCACTCGTGACCCGCGCGTTGCATCATGGGACGTTTCCCATAATGACGTCAGACGTGACGTCACGAGGAGGAATTGAGGGAGGGGGAGGAGGAGGGCAGACGTAGGGAGAGGAGAATGAGAGGAGAAGGAGGGAAGAGGAGGAGAGGGAAAATGGAGGTGAGGGAGGAGAGGGTACGGAGGAGGATGTGGAGCATACCCTCCTCTGCATACCCTCACCTCCTCAAGAGCTGCGCTCTAATTCGGCATTACAGGGAGTTGTAAGCGCCTTTCATTTTTTAGTTCAATATTTTGTTTTTAAGTTTGGAATTTAATGTTGTTGTATTTTTACTTAAACAATAATATTCGGGTGTAAATGTGTGCTAGATTCAAAAGAACGAGTTTGTATCAATTAATATTTCTTCAGCTGAATTTGGCGTTGGCTTCCATTGCCATTGGCAATACTAATTTGTCCCACGACAAAAGTTGCAAACAAGTGTTGCATCGATAAACGTCGAAACCTTCAAATCAATAAACTCCTGGAGGAAGTCGCTAAGAAGCTCGTGTTCATCCTATCTTATACATCGACCCACTCCGCGGCTGCGCGTGGTGGAGTGGTAAAGGGCGTAATATAGAATCATCAACCGTCCGCCCCTCTTCTCCCCTTCTATGAAATCGCTATAGTGCACAGCTTTCAGTGTGACAAAGACACAACCCTCTAAGAAGCACAAATAGCATGACCCAAGCTGGAAAACCGAACAGTGACTTTTGTCGTGACCCGAAAGACCTGTTGTCCTGATGAACCTAGACGAAGCGATAATATTCGTTTTGTCAATGGTTCGTGATTTGAAAGAAAGCATGGCTGACATTTTTTTCAACATCCCAATTAAGTTTGGGCAGCTTGTGCACTGTCCGAACTTAAATGTAAAATACGGACTTTTTCTCTTTTTTTTTTTCTGTCCGGGGCGGGGGGGGGGGGGGGGCGAGGGCTTTGGTTTATCGAACTTCGGAGTTCATCAGGCAAATTAGAATTTACGAAAATTTTACCGGCGAGTGCTTCTCGGGGTTTTTAGGATTTCTCCGAAAATACGGAACCCTAGCGATAACGGATGGTTTGGGGAGGGGGGGGGGGTTACCCGCTTTGGCAAAGCGGATATGAGGCGGACCACCGATGAACTTCGCCCGGCGGCACGTTCACTCTGCTTGCGGCGTCAACAGCCACTGTTCTTCTGACATGGAGGCACCCAGCGAGCGTCTCAGGGTGAAATCGTCACTCGTTCGCAGCTCATTCGCTCCATGGAGTACAGCATTGTCGGCGACAATCGTAACACTGTCCGCCAAAGCCCCTTCTGCGCAGCGTGTGCCTCAAGGCTTCTTATCGGACCGCAAAAGAAACGCCGCGCAAGTAAGCTGGTATAGCGTCGAGTGCCGTCGATACGGGTCTTTCATCCTCTTTGCTGCCAGCGATATGCACGAGCGTGCACTTAGATAAAAGGAGCGAGAGCCCTTCCACCGGCCGCTCCTCGTCAAAAAAAAAAAAAGCCGTTTAAAAAAAATAGAGTTTAGTCCAAGCTTATAAATTAAAAAAAAAGATCCGTGTGCATAGCAATGCGGCGCGTACAAAAGCTATTTCTATTGCTGTTTGATTCAGGGTACAACAGAGGATCGTCTTTTTTGCGCATTTTCCTGTGTTTAGAATAGACGAAACACGTAAGGATATTGGTTATACCCGGTGTTTGGGAGAGAAGAGAACAGTGTTATTTTTTTCTCACTGCAAAAATGAAATACGCGTCTCCGAACGCCCATCTACGTCCCAATGTAGCGTTATAGTGGACCAGGCATGCTGAACTTCCAGAACTTACCGTTGTTCGAATCAAAGGAGAAAATGGCGACCAACGAAGCCCGCGAATACACGGAGACCGTAGACGTATTGCGAAGGCCGCCGGAAACCCACCCCGTTTTCAAATTCAAAATTCTTCAAAAAACCGGCGATATATGTTTTAATCAGATAATGGGTAGTTATGAAAATTCGGGTGGAGACCGGACGTTCGGCAAGGCGTAGTTTATCTTTGCGGTGAGAAAAACGCGGTTCTCTTTTCTTCCAATCACCCGACCGGTACTTCTCTCCCAAAAGGAACTAGTCGTTAGAACAGTGAATTGATTAATAAATTAATCGCCGACGAATAGCTTAGGCGTTCAGTCGAACGAAAGCGAAGCCTTCAATGGAGCTGTCATAGAGACCCTTTTCACGAGGGCGCCGCCATCTTGAATTGTCGTCACCTTCGAGTATGGACGAAAACACTGTTTTGCCGTTGCCACGCCAATAGAAGACATTTCGGATATATGCGTAAAGCGCCGTTCACACTCTTGCAACCGAGTACACAGATGTCATAGCAAGACAACTCATTGTCGTGTGGAACATCTCGCAATCCTGCGTATACCACTTAAATTCGAGGACTTGTTTTCGCGAATCAAGAGACACAAGGAATTGCCTATAGATGTTGTCCTTAAAGCCGTTCACACATATACAACCGAGAACGACAGAGAGAGACAGACTGGTTTTAAGCCTCTTGCGACGTCTTAGGACCGGATGCGCTACAGCGAAGCTGGTCCTAAGAAGTCGCAAGAGGCTTAAAAACCGGTCTGGTCTCACCGTCAAACGTTCTCGTTTTGCCTCCTTTCTATTTGTTTACTATATAAAAAATTAAGTCTTCTTTTTTTTGTCGCATATACCGGATACGTTTATTAGGTAGCTGGGGACGAGAGTACACAAAAAAGGTCTATATGCATTGTCTTCGTCGCCGTCGAACCCAAAGATCGAGAATTTAATGACTGGCAAGACACCAACTGCTCTGACGCACTGTGTTTTCAAAATACGCGACAGCGAGCTTTCATTTATTATAATAACAGCCATCTATTGTTGTTCGTTAAAATCGTGGTGAACAATCAGTGAAGGATAATTAATTTTGACTTGCTGTCAACTTTGTTTATAAAATTTGTTTTCCGTAAGCTCGCCTTTTCTTTCCTCTTTATATATATATATATATATATCGGTACCAATATACTTACAACCTTTATTAAAAAAATAACAATGAGCTTTATAGCAGTTATATAGTATTTTCTGCTTTTCTCCCTGCTGGGGAATAATTACTTTTAATTGGCGCTGTTTTGTTCCCTTACAGATCTGTAGTACGTGCGGTAAAACAAAAAGGATCCGTCAACCACTGCGATGTTTCTTTTTTTTCTTAAAGTCTGCTTCCTCGTATTTAAATGTAATAAATGTTTACAAATAAAAAACAAACTTTTTATATCGTTAATGAATTAAATTGCACTTAGTAGTTGGAAACTGGATGTGGGTAAAACGATTGGATAGTTTATTATTAGTTCTGATTGAAATGCACGCAATAGAGATCAATAAATCCAATGCATTCAATAAAAGCACGGCTCCAACGTCGATTGTGATACACGAAAGAATAATGTATTGCTCATAACTTTGAATTACATTAACAATTCTATATTCGAGTCTACATAAAACTGATTAAAAGACTAATTGATCGATTAAAGGTCACCGATTAAACAGTTAAACATATTAACCGGGTTGGCAGGCCAACTTCTCATGTCTTTTGTATGGCGCACTATAGTCCGTTGCAACCCAAGAAGGTAAGGCGAGGGTAAGACGTGCCGGGGAGGAGGAAGCAGACGGAAGGCTGGAGAAGAGAGGGGAAACCTCCTTCTCTCTTTAGCGTTCCGTCTGCTTCCTCCTCCCCGGCCCGTCTTACCCTCGCCCTTCGTTCTTAGGTTGCAACGGACTATAGCAATGTGACCACGGCTTCCGCTATCTCCAAGGCTGTCAGTTTGCTGTTCATTCTCAGTCTGCAATGCGAACAACCACTCCGGTCAAACCCCTCCCCTCCCCCTGCCCACTTTCTAAACAAAAACCGACCTGAAACAAGAATTACTCGTGGGCCAACAGCTCCGACACTCTCAATTTCGTTCGCCTTATGTCCCAATTATAACCAAAACATTTTTGCAAAAAAAAAAGTTCCGCTTACACGAAGGAACCATGTTCCACATACTTCGTAGTTTATCCAGAGGATTGTTTCATATATTTATAAGTACTTCGTTGGTTATACAGATCATTTTTACAGATAATTAATAATTTAAACGACAAATATGAAAAAAGCGCTTTTTAGAAGTTTTGTTTAAAACAAATAGGCGCTTAAAATAAAAAAATAAAACTAAAAAGCTTTGAAAAGAAAAAAAAAAGAAAAAAGAACCGAGCTGGAGGCTAATGTTGAAGTATTTTTATCCCACGAATCTGAATATCGCGCTCGTTTTCCCCGAAGATGTAACTAAACGCGAGAAAGCGCGAAAAACCTCCGACCAGTCGTTACCAGTGGTCGTTACGTCAAACCCAGATTGAGTGCGTATACCGCTCGTGTGGGCAGCGCGTGCAATATACCTTTTGCCGAAATGCCCGAGCCCCGAGCATCAAAGAGTATGTCGGGAATGTAGGTGCACGCGCTGCGCGTGCTGGCGTCTGCACCTGCAACTGTTCGATAGCCAAAATCTAAAACAAATGGCACTTTATACGCGTGTTCCACAAACGCTTTATTTTTTGTAAATACTTCGAATCTTTTGGCGAGCGCGAACAGCACGTGTGCCTACGTTACCAGCATTCTCTTTGATGCTTGGAAAATTTAGCGAAAGGTCTATTGCAAGCTTGCCAGGTTCTATTAGTGGCGAGATGTTTCGGTGGCGCCCTCGTTCGGTTACCTTTCGTGACGTCATTACCTTGCGAACAACAAGTTCGATGGTGTTTGTAATGGGCATGGTGGAAGCTGAAATCATAGCGCTCTCAAACCAACACTGCCAATACCGTCAAAATTGAAGTTCTTACATTCCTCTTATTTCCGCCGATGAGACATCCTTTGCTGACGTCATAGTCAGCATTCGGCCAATTGTGGTGGGCCGACCACAGCGACGCTTTCGATCGCTCACGTCGCCAATATTGCCCCGCACTAACGCCAATCGTTTTTTTTTTTTATAACAAGAGTGCGCGCGCACAGTTTTGATAGGCGCTGAAGATACGCAGGAGCGGAAATTCCGAAAACTCTTTACATGACGTCACGCTCCGAGAAGGAGGGTCTTCAGCGCTGCTTCCAACGGCATGCAAGTTGAACCACGTAGCACGGTTCCACGTGAAAAATAAATAAATAATAATAATAATGAAGCATATGTGGAAGGTTAACTTAACCGGTACCTATATGTGGTTCCAGATGAAGAGTGTAGTTTTCGAAAATTTCACGCAGTGCTGTTCCTTGGCGTCGCTCAGTTGGAATGCCTCTGAGCAGAACGTCGAAACAGGGGGACGGGGACGTGGAGCGTTTTAATTTAACTGGTACCTATGCGGAACCAGATTAAGACTGTAGAGAGCAAGGCTGTAGACATCTTTTGCGTCAAATAAGAACCTAAAGAGGCCAGCGCGGCGCACGAAGTTAGCGCGAGCGCTGAGTCACCGTTCGGATTGCACTCGTGGCCAACACGAGTCCCAGCCGAACGCTGATCCGTGCGTCGCGTTCGCCTCATGTAGGTGACGCAGAAAATTCAACACTACGGCTACGGTGCCTAATGGCGGCGTGCGCGAGCTACGGGGGCGCTTCTCTAGTTCTCATCATCGTCGTTCGTGATGTCACGGGTGGGACAGTCTGGAACAGGCTGCGCAGATCTTGGATCACTCGACTTGTCAGCTCGCTTCATGCGCTGTTTCCGTAACGCGCGGCAAAGCCTTTTTCACGAGTTTTGTTTATCTGGTGAAGTCACGTTTGTAGTAGGACATTTTACCAAAGCTTGAAACCGCGGCCCGCTTAGCTGTGCTCTAACAAACACTTTTGGCGCTGAGGTGTTGAAGCACTGGGATGGCGGTGTGTCGTTCTCTACCGCAGTACAAAATGTTGGATATTGCAGATAGATTATCCAGCGCTTTATCCCACTACAACATGTACACCACGACGAAAAGGGTGTATTTTTTTATTATGATTTGGATAAAATAAGACTGAGAAAGGAACTTTATCAAATTTCAAATAGGAAATTTAAATTTGAGATCATCTCGCGATTAAATGAAAGCGAATCCGTGTGTCCTGTTGGTTCCAATGTGTTCTCTGAGTGCAGGTCTCTAATTAGTTCTAAGTTGATTCGTTTTTTTTTTTTTAATTTTGTAAACCAGTCAACAAACATTCCCTCAAAATAACTGGCAGGAAGAAGCGGTGGCTGGCTTCCGGAGTCGTTTGAATTAAATTTCTGCTTATTCACCCGATCGACGCGAAACGTGCGAGACACTAAGTCGGTCACACTTCAGCGTCCCAAAAAATGGGGTTACACCTGCTGTGGGTTACTACCGTTTGTATGTTTAATTTTGCGGACCCAAATGCGCATAATGAGTGATGCGCTTTTCAGTGAGCGATTTTGAATTTGTAAACAATTCTTAGTAAAAATTGGATAGAACAAATTAATCAATCGCCTGAATTTGACGGGCCATGTCCGATAATTTAAGAATTAATCAAAATTTATGCTTCTCTTTCGAGCAGAAGTCGCGATGTGACAAAATTCTTTGCCACTTACTCGATGAGGGAGGAGCTAAACGTCAGCAACTGTCGAGTCACACTTGGATAGAAGCATATAGGTATCGGCAAACTCACTAGCAGCTAAAACAAGTGTGCGGCGCTTTGCAACACAACTGTGCGCGCGTGCTCAGCTAAGAAGACAGCACGTCATTTACTCTGGTGAATGCAAAACATTTTTCTACAGCAGCCTCCACAGATCCGAAAAAAGAAGGAAAAAAAAAGAATCAGAAACATTGTGAATAACCCTGACGTATGCCGCGCAAGCTGTAATGTGAAGAAGCTCCAGGCTTGTTTTTGAACATTTGAAGAAGAAAAACTTATACAAAAAGCAACTTTCAGGCGTTGGTATTCATTAGAAAGGTCACTCACAAAAAACGGCATACACGTTTCTTTAATAAATAAACCGTTTTTAGTCGACATAGATGCAAACCAGCATACACTCTAAAAAAGCCCATGCGTTTACTTTCCGCACAACACTCGGAGAGCCAATCACCGCAATCATGGAGGCAGCTCAGCGAATGGCGATACCAAACGTATGTTTAGACAAAAAACGCAGTCTGAGTTGTGACATTAAGCAATGCAAGCGCGGCGTTTTTCATTGCTTAATGTCACAACTCTGACTGCATTTTTTGGTCTAAACATATGTTTCGGCATCGTCATTCGCTGAGCTGCCTCCGTAACTTGTGGTGATTGGCTCTCCGAGTGTTGTGCGGAAAAGTAGACGCACGGGCTTTTTTTATAGAGTGATAGCCACTCCGCGCTTCGACATAGCGCGTCCACTGCTCGCATTCTACGAGCTCCGTCACAGAAGGGCGCCCGCGAGGGGGCGCCACCAAACACGAACTCAACTCTGTTACCTCACGGCGTAATGTGGTCTATGTTTTGTCTGGCGCAATACGGCCTAAGTTGCTTGTGCGCCATCAAACCCCAATCATCATCACATCACGGCGCGGTGGTGGCGCGTCGAGCGCACTTCCGGTCTGGTGCTGCGGGCGGAAGTCACCATGCAGGACGTGCATTCCTGCGTTGTTTTGAAAGAAACCAGACAAAGACCTGTCTTCTGTCAAAACGCCGCGACTAGGGCTATACCAAAAGCGTCGAGAAAGGTTTGAAGGTCAGTTTTCATGTGCTCGGTTCATCCGAGAACGTGGATATGTGCCGTGAAAAGGGAAAACCAGACGCCGTCGGGCCACCATTGCTTGGGCGGAAAGCGCTTTGGGCTGAATTCACGAATACTTGTGATCATCAGATTTATTTGTTTTGTTCGAACATGAACGCAGGAAAACCGTGAAGTTGTACGGACCACCAGCGGACTAGTTCAGTGCGCCTTCAAGTTCAAACGGCCGCCTGATCGTTCGAACTGTCGTCTGCTCTTTCAAACGTTTCTGCTTGTCGTCTGCTCTTTCGGACGACACCGGCACGTAGACCGAACGTCGGTCCGGTAATTGCGATAAGAAGTAAAAGCAGGCATTAAAATACTTTTTTAAGTTTGAAGGTTGAATGGGATAAGCAGGCGATCGGTGTAAACATAACATACAAGGAGATGTTAATCATCGCTACCAGTGGCTATCACCGACTTGTTTTGCCTGATTCACTTGGTCCGATTCTGCTCGCGATTTTCAGTATCGACGTCGACAATCTCAGCTAAGGTTCACGCTTTTGCAGCCCGAGCGACGTCACGACTGAAAATAGCGAGGGAAATTTCATCATGCGAATCAGGTTTTAGCGTCGTCCATTCTGCGGAGTCCACGCGGAATGAATCGCCACATGTCACATTATTCACGCTACGTTTTGCGGTGTAACGACCCTCGGTAATTTCGCTGAGGCCGCGCAAGTAGTCAGGCATTGCCAGGAAGACGTAGAATCAACAATTCCAACGCGCGAAAAGAGCGCGGGGCCTCACACCGACGCCGACAACATCGCATTCCAATGGCTTGTTTATGGGCGACGTCGAGCTCCTTGCTCACACCCCATCGCGCATCCGCGGCGCCGGTGGCGTCCGCTATAGACCGTTTTTCTGAAAGAGGGCGAGAGAGGAAAGGAGAAAAGGGCTACCGGCGCTTTCCCCCTTGCTGGGCCGTTAGAAAGAGTGAAAGTCCCGATGGAGAGGCTTCGCCGGTGTTGGGTGTCTGCAGTTCCCGAACTTCGTTCGCGCTTTCTTCTCTGTTTTAAACTCGCAAACTTAATTGGAGCCACGGGCTTCAATGGCGACAGTCCCCCGGTCATCCGGACACTATTGCTCGTCATAGGGTGCATGAATAACGACAGAAAGCGTCGAATACTGTCCGAGGACCTATGTCGCTCGCAAGGAATCCGGCAGTGAACGCAGTGATGTACCCGTGCTCCGCCATTGGTTCTGGAAACTCGTAATGTTTTATCTTATTTTTCAATTGTTTTGTAAATTTTGTAAATACATGTCTTACGTCATGTATTATGCAATCAGTGCTCCAAAGATATGTTTTAAATACCTTGTATGACATTTTATGTACCGGGCTATTCGGGCGATTTTTATAGCGCGACATTTGACTACCTTTCGGGCTGTGTTTCACAAAAATTTTGCGGGTTAATCTGCCACTACCGGACAACCCTGAGAGCGACCTGCAACAAGACAGGCGTCCGCCACACCAACAAACGTCGCTGTGACACCGCCAGGATAGCGGCCGGCGACATGCCCGACAGTTTCATGAAGTCATCAGGCGGAAATCGAGAAACTGCCCTTTTTGGACGCGCTCAAAACATCCGCCGAAGACGCTTTCCAGGCAGCGTACAATTGGCGACGTGAGCGATCGAAAGCGTCGTTGTGGTCGGTCCACCACAATTGGCCGAGTGCTGACTATGACGTTAGCAAAGGATGTCTCATCGACGGAAATAAGAGGAATGTAAGAACTTCAATTTTGACGGTGTTGGCAGTGTTGCTTTGAGAGCGCTATTATTTCAGGCTTCCAACATGCCCATTACAAACACCATCAAACTTGTTGTTCACAAGGTAATGCCGTCACGAAAAGCAACCAAACGAGAGCACCACCGAAACATCTCGCCGCTAATAGGGTCTCGCTATTCAGGAGGCGGTGTCCACTCCCAGCAGAAAGCCAAAGTCAAAGAAAGCCAGACAGAACATTTTGTACTACCTCAAAAGGGATTTAAGTTTGTGGCTTCGATGAACTAGATGGAGCATTATGATGCAGCTAAGATGGTAAGATAACTTGCTGGCGTATATTGTGCGCGACTTTCTTACCATAAACACAACATTAACTTTTTTATTTTTTGCATTTTGTTTAGGCAGGCGGTTAACAAATTTCACCGCGTAGGATATTGCCCTGAACCAGGACTTTCTTGAGCACTGGTAATGTATATTGTAAAACTTTTTTTAAGCAAAAAAAAATAAAATTCGGCTAAACTGGTACGCATTGTACCCTATATTCCGGAGTTGCGAAGGTGCGACTCGTAGCAGGCCCACCGCACTGAACGGTTTGCTTCGCCACGAACTATTGATTTAAAATCCAACACGAGCAAAGTGAAGTGACTGGGCTGGAGAAGTAAGCGCGGACAACCGTATAGTTGAATCCTGCAGAATGCAACGGTCTTTCATTCTCGTTGTTTCTTTTCCCCATCATATGCCTCTGCGCCTTTAACAATAGGGGACTCGCTTTTGTGGTCAGAGCGAAAGAAAAGCGAAAATTGTTGCAGGTTGCGCGTACTGCAGGAGAACGTAAAGGAGGGGGGGGGGGGGAGAGAGAGAGAGAGAGAGAAAGAGCTCGGTTTCTAATCGGCCCCTTTTTTTCGTCATCGAATGCTCGGAAGCCCGCGCGCTCGCCGTTGTGTACGGCGCTGACTAAGATCGATGGCAGCACCTTTCGGCGGCGGCGCTATCGGGTGCCGAACAATTGTTGTCTATGCGGTGGAAAAAACAGCAGCTGTAAATGCGGCGGCGCCATTTGACACTATGCGGCGGGCTGGCGGGCCCCCAAAAAAGAAACACGCGAAAACGTACACAGGCATCGTCCGTTCCTTCTCCTGTCGTTGGACGCGAGTGTACGTCTTTTGCCGTGGTTACAAAATGTACAGTACACAGCAGGTGATAGGTACAGGTTGTCGGACCGAATCCGAACCTGAACCGAAAAGCCGGATCAAAACTCGATAAACATGACTGAACCGAAAAAGAAAAAAGAAATCGAAGCCGAAAACGAATTTCTGACAATGTCTGAGGCATGTTTCCTCTTTATGTGACCTGGTAAGACGAAAACTGTCTGTAGATTTGTTCGAGACATACAAATGTATAAAGTGCTTCTAACGGGCTTGAAACGCGTCCGGAGATGCTTCTGTCATCATGTGTGCGGCGAATTGCGTGTCATTTTGTATATGAGCAGCACGAGCATCATATATCTGCACCTCTATGGTGACCTGATCTAAGTATTTTCATTTGCCAATCCGACACAACTCGTAAGCGAGAGAAAATCCCTTTTCCTGATAACAGCATAAACAAAAACAAGCATTACGAGCGTTAAAAAAAGAGAGTAAAGTTTTCACTTTTTCCACGTAGGCCAATTAGGCAAGGGGACAAGAAAAGGAGTAAAGCGGCGGCCTGGGTGACTCCTCCGAGAGCCTCCTCCCACGACGAATGAGCCGACTGGAGGCACCGCCCTTCCTGCCCCATGGCGCCACTCCAAAAGACAATCGGCCGGGCAAAAAGCGTTCGCACAAAAGCAGCGAGTGCTGTCCGCGGCGCGATCCATTGAACCGAGATAATAGCCAGATAAAAGCCAGCAAAGAAGGAACTAGGAAACTGGTGTGCCCAGATATGGGAGGGTTTCCAACTGCGCGATCAGGTTCACGTGATTTACGTGCCGCGTCATTCACGGTGCATCGCAAGCTGCGAGGGAGGGATGCGGCACAACGCCTTGATCGTCCACAAGCGTCTCCGCCCGACACCTCGTAGATAAGAAGGAAGAAGGAGGGCTCAAGTTTCAACGTCACCTAAAGCCGCAGCCGCTCTGTGCAGCAAGGGGAAGGAGAAAAAGTTGCACGAAGCAGCTTGACCAGCCCCCCCCCCCCTTCCAGTAATTTCCCTACACACCCCTTAGGGGGGTTTGCCCCCCCCCTTCTTGTTTTTCTGAAGGCACCACCTTAATTCGCAACGACGCCTCTTTTCAATTCCCCCAACCCGCCCCCCTAAAAATATAGACCCCCCCCCCCCTCCTTGTTTCAATTCCTGGGGAACCCCCCCCCCCCCACACACACACACCAATCACATGTCAATACGGGCGCCAAAGCAGAAGTACACAATAAACTATACTAGGAAAAAACGAAGAACAGACGATGCACATAAAAACAAGCTCTTGAAAACTAAAAAGGGCAATTTTTTTTTAAGAAATGAAGCAAAATTTACGCATGAAAAACAAGTTTTTGCAACATTAGACAAGTTCCACAGCAGCGAATTACGAGATCAGAAACGACTTTGTGGATATATCCGGAACGATGTTAATATGTAAAAGCTCGTTTAAAAGTGTAGGCAAGATATCTAAATTTGATTGATCTCCATGAGCTGTTGGGGACCTGGGTATGAGCTGCAGGTGCTTTGATTATGGGTATTGTAAGAAGAAACGTATTTCGAACATGTTTTCAGGCAGTTTTTCTATAACACTTTTCCTCCTCGCCTCGCGAGAACGCAACGTACGCGCACGGGAGGCGGCTGACATTACATTGCAAACTCTCTCCATGGCTTGAGTTGTTGCCCCTCTCAAATCGAGGCTCTGTACGGGAAACAAAGGGGGTGCCGCCAAAAAAGAGCCGTTTGTTTCGGCCAGATAGCGGCGGCGAAGCTGCTGAGACAGAGCGGCCGCCCGCTCCGCGAGGTACAGAGAGGCCACTCGACGGATAGGTGAGGTGCCGCTTTGGAGCCCGACGACGGCCACTCGAACCGGACGCCTTTGTGCATCGGGCCGAACAAAGCGGCTTTCGGACAAACCCAGAGTCACAGGAAGGCGGTGCTTGAGCCGCTACAGAGAAAAAGGCCGTGGGCGAGAGAGATAAAAGGAAGAAAGAAACTAGATATCGGCGAAACAAAGAAACCGCCGTTACTTCTTGGAGGTGTATGGCGTGCCGTTTTCAGGCGGTTGTCGGCGCGGCTGGTTTCCTTTGTCTCGGACGTGTCGACTCACTCGGGAACTTTGCGCTATTATCGGACTATGGCTGCGTGTGGTGCAGTGCATCTAAAGAACCGTCCGGTCTTGTGTTCGATAACAGTTAACACAATAATTAATCAATAATTCCGTCACCTAACGAACCAACCGACCAACCAACAAACCACTAAATTAATCAATCGATCGATAAACCCATCAGTCAATATGTTTATTTCACATGACCAGTCGTCTTCAAATCTTCGTGTAGATTACATAACTACTGGATACCAATTACTGGACATCGAGGCTCGCTTTAGCAGTAAACGTTTTTTCCGATTACTTTAACGCGAATGTTGCGAGTTTCGCAATTGATAAACTTGAATCGCTTACTCGTGGTAAGACAGTCCTTTTTGAGAAAAAACAGTCGTCGAAATGTGCCTAAATATTTTGGCCCTAATCACGCCTGATTTATACGTGTCTAGTTATGACTATGCCTATTGGTAAAGAGATATTGCACCGATATCACTTTAAAGGAAAGTTGTGAAACAATAATAAAATTCATTACAGAAGTGATTGTTAACCAGAAGTTTCCACCAACTTGGTCGCGTCCGAACATTTATCGGTGTGGCACTGAACCAATATTCATTTCAATTTTTTGTCTGATCGATTCGGTTAGGCACGCATCTTGAAACCTTTTCTTTCCAGACCAATGACAGGGAAATTCTGAAGAGCAGCGAACGCAACGACCGACGTGCAAAGACATTTTCAGTCCGACTTAAAATCCCTCCGCACTTTCATTTCCTCTACTGTTCCTCGAGATCTCCCATCCTCCTTCCAAGATTGCCGTAAATCCGGAAACCAATCCAAAACAACGGCAATTCTTACCTAGGAGCTGTTGACCAAGCCCTGCAGAAAAAGGATGAAAGGTTTTGAACACTATCGCGAAAACTAGAATTTACGGGCGCAGAGCTCTACTACCAATTAAGATATTCCCAAAACCTGAATTTATGAGCCCAGGTCAGGGGTCATTTACGAAACAAAGCATCTAGAAACTACAAAGCGTCTAAAATAAAGCCGATATTCATTTGTCAGGGGTCTCCAAACTTTTTTGGCTAAAGGTCCGGATTAAAAAAATATATTAATTATAAACGAGGAAACCTAAATAAAAAAAAACCTAGGTAAGAGATTAAACACAGAAATAAATGTTAGATTAAGCACTAAAAAGAAAACTTAAGTTGGATGAACACATATAGTTCAATTTGAAATGTAATATTAAGCTAAATATGACATTACACAACAATTGTGACCACAAAATTCACCAAGCATAAATCAAAGCGCACGGAAACTTCGGTACATTTCCCAGTGCAAAAGTCTAATGAGAATGATAATACTAATGCTGACACAATGCGCATAAGAAAGCAAAGAAATTTTGACATAGTTACACAACGTAACGTAGTAACGTACTCGTTAGTTCTTTGAAACAATAACGTGTAGCGTACTTACGTTACTTATCTTAAATAATGGGTAACGTACTTACTCGTTACATATTTTGAGAACCTAAAAAAATACTTACTTTTCATTTTCTCTATATATTTCTAGACTTTGTTTTACCCTAAGTCCCTACGCAGACGACGTTACGAGCTGATGCAACACCTTCTAGAAACTAAAGCCTGCGCTCCCTCTCCGTGACGTCACTGTAGGTACTCCAGCGCGCGGAAAAGTGACAGTCGGCTGCTGGGCGCTGGGCTTCGCTGTGCCGACGCGCTGACGGGGCAGCCTGTAGCTTTGATTGCAAATTTTGTACGAATGTAACTTACCCGTGCGTGACGACGACATAATTATTCGAATTAGAGTATTTTAAGATTAGGAGATCATTTAACAGCTCTAACTTCTACAGTTCGTCTATTAAGTTACGACTCAAAACACTCATTATTTAATTTTCCACAATTATTTAACTTAATCTCCTTTGTAAAACCAAAGCGCTGCTTTGCAATCACGAATATTTTAATTTGAATAATTATTTTACCTTCATGCGTACCACACAACTAGAAAATACGTGAAATAGTATTCTATGCCTTCCAGGGGTTTCCTGAAAGGTGAAATAAAAGTAATAGCACACACTCGACCACACACCACGGGTTGAATGGCCCACTTTTAACGCGAAAGCGTTAAGGAGCTCGTGTCGCAGAAAAGCCGGCGTCGGTGGCGTGACGACGAAAATCCTGATTGGTCGATAGGGTCATGACGTCACAGCCACATGACCTCGCGCGGGAATTTCAAACAACCCACAACGCTTACGTGAAACGTGACGTCACGCGTGGAATGAAAGTGATTAAAAACATGACATGTAATGTGAATTAAAGGTCACCGCATGTCTCAAATGATTCCACTTTATAAAGTAATTCATTTGCCTTAAAGAATAAATTTGCAAAACTTTTAGGCGGGATTCGAACCCACGACCCTTCCATTGCGAGCCAGACACGCTACTGACTAGGCCACGCAGACACGCTTGCACGGCTTTCGCGTTCCATTCTTAAAGGCGAAGCATTAAGCGCTCTCCTGTATTTTTGTATTTAAAATGTACGAAAATAAGTGACGGTCCAGACTAATTACGGAGCCATTTGTTTTATATAAGAAAAGGTAGTTTTAATAGAGTGAAACAAGCAAATTCGAGACAAAATATGACTACTGACAACGTGTCAGAAGGCCATCATGTAATAAATGAACGTGACAAAATGTATAGTTCGTCTCATGAGACAACTTCCCTTTTGCCTCCTGTTTCGGATTTTAGTATGTCGTTCTACAGAGATGCCGTGGTTGCCTGCACACTTTTTTTTAAAGAACGCTAACTTTTTGTGGGAAACAGACAGTTGCTTTTTGGCTGGAGCAGATGTTGCATCCTGCCTTTAAGGCATCATTTTTTTTATTTGCGGGCATTGTTGAGAAAAATGTTTGTCGACTCCCTTGCACAAGTGTCCAACTCTTCGAACTCTGGCAGCTTAGCTAGTGCCAGGTCCTTGACAACTTTTCGTTGATCACGCAACCGTAAGAACGAACGTGTGCTGGGACGACATAAGCTTGTTCACAACAACTTCAGCATGCATTACCACACTGAGGACCTGTTGTGTTGGAAGGCGCATTACCCCTCAATTTAAAGCGTCTGTCAGATGATAAACCACTGCATGCATCGTGAGGAAGTGTCTCCTCGTAAACCAAAAGTTCTCAGCGGTATTCGCTCTTGAATATTTTCACAGTCACAGAGGCCAAGTATCCAGCCACGTAGGTCAGAATAGGAGTGTTGGACGACAGCGCTGCCAGATCATAGTCGGTGATGTCAAATAAAAAAGCTAGAACACAAAGCAAAATACTCTGTGCAGGTGACTCGCATGCTAAAACCAACAAAATATTTCAAAACACTTTGGAAGTGGTAACTTGTTCTAAAACGAACTACTATGCCTCCTTGAGAATAGACAAAATAGCGGAGTTGTTTACTATACTATCGTACTTGTGGGCAGATCGACAATTCGGAAGTAAAAGTGTGCAAGTATAAAACAAAAAGCTGCCAAACCAACATACCTTCGAAGAGCTCGCAACTTTAACAACTTCCTCCGGAATCGCCTTAATCCATTGAATACGCCGTTGCTCGTCGGTTGGGAAGGAGAATATGTGAACCTCCGATTCTCCGGCATAATTCTTCCGACACCAATGGCACACACACTTATAAAGTATTGATCCTCACATTCGCACACAGGTAAACACTAGAGATTCTGGTCGCCGACGTACGCAGTGAATACTCAGGCGTATTGTCTCCGCATTTCCAACGTCCTTCTGCGTTGCCCGATTGTGCACCTAATGTCTGGCTTTGGATCGCTTACGAGCCGCCTGCAGTCTGATAAAGTTGCGTCGTCACGTCGCGTAATCTTCTTTTTTTCATTTTTTAGTAAATTTAGAGTCGGTACAACCATAGCCTCCATATACTGACAAAGCATGGCAGATTGCCACGTGAAGCAGCCGCCGAAATGAAAAAGGTGAAGCGGCAGGCAACGGATAGGACACGTGACTGGCGCCCCACTGCGGCGAGACGCCGAAACACACTTCTCTCGAGGGAACAGGTGCGTTTTCAGGACCTCTCGCTGCAAAATCTGTGCGCTGGGTTCAGGTTCCCCGAGAAAGGGCTCTTGATGCTCTCTGCTACGAGATCCTTTACGCTCCAAATCTGCGACCGGGCACTATATGGCTCCGTCGTCGCACTGCCAGGATTTGTGAGTATAGAAAAGGCCATGTTGTCCTATAACACAACTCCAACTTTGACGCTAAGACCGAACGCAACGGAAATGACGGAGCATTAATAAAGAAGAAAAAAGTGCTTCCCGTCACCATCGTTCGCATCTCGCTCGGCGGTGAAAACCTCTGCTAGCTCACCTCGCTTGGCTTAGGAGCAGTGACGTAGCTGACGTAACAAAACGAAGCGCGCAGGCTTTAGCTCTAGAAGGTGTTGGCTGGTGGGACCAATTAAAGTCCCTTGATACTTATTTACGATAGCCAATACAAATAACGAAACACATTCACTGGAACAAAATGGCGTCGTCGATTTCAGTCATCTTCTGCTGTGCGCCGCCATTCGCTTCCTAAAGCCTGCACCGTCACGCGGTCAGAGCTTCAAAGAATGTCGCTACTTCTAGGAAGCTCTATCTCGGAACTTTAGGACCAATCGGACATAATCGGACAGCATCAAAGCGCACAATCATGTGCTGTTTGTCATGATTCTGTGCGTGTCCTTATCATCGCTGAACCAGTCATAAACGAAAAAGGCAGTGTCGAATGCGTCCGGACTCAAGCCGAAAGAAGTATAGCCGCCAAGTCATTAATTACCGCGCTCACCTTCAAACATTTGCCTGTCTTGCTTTACGCAAAAAGTCCTACTTTAGAAAAACCCAGCGCTGCATGCCCTTGTCCCTTAATCAAAAAACGGTATCGCAAAAAAAAACGCTGTTACCGGTAATTTATAAATAAAAAGTAATGGAAAATAAAAATGGGGTTACTTTTTATCGGTATACGGTAACGCGTTCTCTTTATTTTGACAGAAACGGTTAGCGTTTTTTTTTTTGTTTTAGTAACGCCTACAACACTGCACAATCGTGCAGCCGGGAACATACATATTTGTGATACTAGGTGATGACTATGTTCTCTCATGGCGAGAGAACCGCGTTACGGTGCAGTTTCTCTCGCTCTTTCTGGTGTCTTCTTTTGCGCATTTGGAGCGCGTCGCGACGCCGTTTTTCTTTTTTTTTGAGACGCACATTCTTTTGCCCCGGCGGCAGCGCGTTTGCTGGAAGCGGGCCGCGGGCCAGGCTTCTTTGGAAGGACCGCGATCAGCCAGCAGGTCGTTCGAAAGACTTCCACGGACCGAGATTTGGAGAACCTGATCTAGACCAACGGAACTTGTCTTCCAACAAATCTGCTGCAAAACCAAGTTCCTTGCATTAAGTGCTGAAATTACGTGGACTCGGTTGAAATAAGTTCTTCCCTCGCGATTTGGCCACTACACTATTCTCAAGTATCATACGCAAGCAAACCCTGATAATTTGTCTAGAACTAAACATAAATAATTAGGGATGTGAAATTAGTCAATTGGCCTAGCTATCGATTAATCCGCGCATGCAATAATTGCCTTGGCTAAATTTTTTTAGCTGATTAATGAGTTAAAAAGGCTGGCAGAATCACTCGCTAGCAAACTGACAGTGGAAATTTATGTCGCGCATTTGTGCACTATTTTGACATAAGAGTGTGTTATATAATAATATAATAACCATTATTTAATCTGCTTGTGCCCACCAACAACCAATCGGTCTTCGAGTGGTGCACACTACAGTGAATTCAAACACATAAGCAGTATTAAAACTCAAACCACAAACGCCAGAGAAAGAAAACTCAAACAGACTACAAGATAGGCATTGGCAAACTCAGAAAGAAAACATTCATTGGCGCATATCCAAATTAAAATGATGAAACAGGTAAAAAATGTCAGTTATCTCGATGCACATTCTTATTATAATTTTGAATTCTTGCTAACAGGGACACAGATAATATGCATGACGGATAAAATGTTAAAAAGGTCCGGCTGACCCTTGACGGGGCACGAAAATCTATCGATGTAATATATTTATTGATTTCACGTTGTCATTAACAACTTTGGGCAAAAATAAAAAACGAAGGTCTCTGAATCGCCTCCTTACAGCTAACTCAGACAACAAAAATCGCGTAGTAAATATTCATAATGGTATAAACATCTTCAAATTAAACTGTCATAAACTATAGATTCTAATCATTCGTTTTTGAAAAAATTTTAGCGCAAGGATTTGTGATACGTTCAAGGAGTTTCAAATGACAGCCTAATTCCAGCCGTGATTGAACAAGGGATTTATACAGGTCTAAGAAACAGAAAGGTGCTGTAAATTGCCGACAGAATCCGTGAAATTACGCCCAACGTTCTTAATGCTGCATTCACAGTGACATAAACATGTTTACTAAAAGAAGGTTAGCTGTCAATACAGACAACCAAGATCCGCGATAAAGAGTCTCCTGGGAATCAAGACGCCTTCGATATTATAAGTAAAGAAAATGACTTGCGCTTGCTAGAATATACAATACATTTACTTTTCTGAGGTTAAGTCATCCACAACTGTATCGAGTACCATTTCAAAACACGTTCTATGTCGGCTTGATGGCGATAACAAACACATACCGACTTCATACCTGAAAAAGGCTTAACGTCATCCACCAATAGAAGAAGCTTTGCATATGTTACACAACTAAACACTACAGTGTTTATTGTGCAACACGGATCCTGAAGTAAATTCGGTCAGAACAACTACAAAAAGAAAAAATAACGCAAACGGAATTGCGACGAACACTCACTGTTAATGAATAAATTGAATTATTCCTATTAAATAAGATTAATTTTATAGACTTCTATATAGGGCTGGATATACTAGCTAGCAGTTCCCCGTAACACGGCTTGTGTAACAGAAGAACGTTGCACGAAATTTGATTAGACATGGGTGTTGTAGGTCAGCGTTAGGTTGGAACCCGTGTCCTCGCTTATCGAACACAATTTCGAATCAAACGTTGACGCAGCACTCGTGAACAATCTGTGTTCGGCGTTAGCCTCTAGCAGATGTACGTGGAAGATTCAGCACTACGACCCTGTTACCCAGTGTAGGGTAAAGCACATCTAAGATGTGCTTGAATTGCAAAGGAAATGAGAGGTCATATACTTGAAGAAAAAAGTAATTTAGGAAGTACACCGAACGCGATGTACTTCAAGTAAAGTACTATAAATACAATATTATATCAAAGCAAAGTACCAGTATTTTTAAAGCGCAGCTCTGTAGGCGCCCGTTTCCGGCTTGAACGGCGTCGGCGTCGGCGTCAGCGTAACTGCGCGGTGCATTGCGAAATGTCCCATAATGCACCGCGCGACCCAGGTCACGTGACCCCTCCCGAGGTCACGTGACCCCCCCCGAGGTCACGTGACCCGCCCCCCCCCCCGGAGGAGATTGAAGAATGCGGAGAGGAGGAGGAGGAGGAGGGGGTATACCCTCCCCTCAGTACCCTTCCATCCTCCTCCTCAAGAGCTGCGCTCTATTCGGCGTTACAGGGAGTTGTAAACGGCTTTCACTTTTTTAACACAATCTTTCACGACGCCCTTTTATTCGCCTGAACAGGGACGACGACGACCAAGAACAACCGATCCCATGTTTGCTCCTGCTAATTTTTGAAATTATCTTCGACCTTAATCCCGTTTTGGTGTTTCGAACAACAAGAGCTGGCATAAAGATAATAATCCCTGGAGACGGGGAACAAAGAAAAACACAAATCTCCAAACACCGCTCTAAGAGATTTGTATTTGTCCCTTGTTCCCTTCTCCAGGGATTATTATCGTTATTCTTGCTTAGCTCGCTTGCACCTTTGCATTAGTTGCATTTTCAACAGCTGGCGTTGATCACGGGTCGCTCGTGGACATCCCACTGCAAGGTCAGACTTTCCGAACCTCTGAGGATTAGGAAGATGGTAGTCCCGGCGTTGGGCGGCCCTTACTGCTCCGGTTACCGGCCCTAGCTGACTCGCTCAAGATCTCGCCCGTAACGAGTCGGCGCAGTGGCCTAATACATGAGCAACGGTAACGGGGAGGGGCTCTCTCCGATCGCCAATAACACGAGGAACAGGAAAGGCAAGCCAAGGAAGGCCATTGGTCTTTGGAAGCTTTCCGCCGTCAGTCAGGAACTAGCCAGGTGTAAAGCCGAGAAACAAAACCCTGGCCCGGATCACCCCAGCTTTGTCCTGACCAGCCAAGAGAGCTAGCCACGAGTGACGTCGAGAAACCAACTCCCGGCCTGGACCAGCCTACGCGACGGACCACGAGACCTCGAACCAGTATTCGGGCATCTCCGAGGTCAACGACTCGCAGGAAGTCCCCGGGCCCTTGAAGACAGACAACAGCTGAAAGCTGAAACAACCGAAACGGTCAACCTTCCACCCCCAAACATTTCCCCCGACACTGGTGGAAAAACTGACGACGACAAGCCCGACAGTGCAAAAACCGGGGAACGCGACAGAACAGCACACGACAAAACAGCACGCGACAAAAAGCAAGGTCAAAACAGCGAATCCCGGAGAAAAGCTCCCTTCCGCACAACCATCAAAAAAACGAAAACTGACCCCACCTTCCCTCTCCTGGGCGACTTCAACTGTCCGCATCCGAACTGGGGGTATGACAGGACATCCACGCAGAAAACTGGACGCCTTCACAAGCGTCCATGCAGCTCACTCTACAAAACGACACGTCAACCCCCCTGCGGCAGGGCACAGCGCAAGCATCCGATACCGACCAAGAGCTCACGCGGATACATGGTACCCTAAACGCATGCTGGGACGATACGGAGGAAAACCTGGGAAGTGACCACCCTATCCTCCACATCATCGTCAGCCCCCGAAAAGGAACCGACCATAAGGGAAACTCCCACCTAACCACTACGATTGTCAGCTGGCCCAAAGCACGTGTAGCTATCAAACCCCTCAACACAGACACGCTCGACCCACCTCGTGGTGTCACTAATGCAAGCCGTTCAAAAATATACCAGGCACGTCTGTAAAACGGCAGAATACCCCTAAGTAAACAATTACTCTACTCAAACTCTGGAAGCTCCGCCACCGGGCAAGTTACGCGTTTCGGAAATGTCACAGAACCAACACAAACTTGAAGGAAAAGATCGACCCCCTGACACACGAAGCCCAAGAACACGCGGATTACTTTTCTAAGCGTAAAACAGGTGTTACAAACGTATGATGACATAAACGGACGACTCCACACACCCCGAGTACGGTAAACCATGCGAACCCTCCTAGGCCAGAACCGACCCAAACACACTATCCAGAAGCTCCAAATATCCATCGATGCGACTCCCTTAGAGATCACCAAACAGATACCAAATGCCTTAACCCCCCCCCCCCTTCCATACAACCATCAAATGGGGCAACGCTCCAGCAACGCATTCAGAACTTCCAATACCCAAATACTCCAAGAGAAGAACCATAAAAGAGAATCAACTCTGACTTCACCATGGCGGAACTCACTTCATCCCTACACAAACCAAAACGCAATACGGCCACAGGTCCCCACCAAATCCTCTATGGAATACTCTGCGATCTCCCCGAGAACAAGATGAATGAACTCCTCAACCATACGAGTATGATTTGGCGCACGGGAGTTACTTCCCTCTCATGCAACTAACTACACGTCATCGTCATTTCCAAATCGGGCAAGCCATGCACGACAGTCACCAATCTTCGCCCTATCTCCATGACACCTTGCTTAGGCAAATACATGGAAAGATGGCCTATTGCCTTGACTAGCAGGTCGAACTGAGTGACCACCTCGCCAGCACGATGCTGCGTTTCCACCCTCACAGGAGTACCCAAGACGTGGCGCGTGGAATACAAGAAGACGTACGTATATGCACTTGCAACTACGGCCCAACTTCGCACCGTAGTTGGGGTTGACATAAAAAAGGCCTTCGACAACGTGGATCAAGCCGCCATAATCAACAATTTGGTTGAAACCTGTCCGGGAATTCGCCTCATCTACTACGTAAAACACTTTCTCACAAACCACACCATTCGCATCCTAAACCCAGCTGGTAGACCGGCCGACCACTATGCAGTTTCAAAATTCATCCCCCAAAATTTTTTACTCTCCCCTACCTTTTTTAACCTCGCCATAAGATACTTTTCCGCGAAATTGGCGGTCATTCCCAACCCCTCAATGCCCTCTACGCGGATGGCGTTTCCCTCAGGCGCACGACAGGAAGCCCAGGCGAACAAGAATCCACTCTCCAGAGTGGCCTCGACGCCGTCAATGTCCACAAAACAAGCGTTGGACTCTGCCCGCTCACCGGAGAAATCCTTATTTATCGCGTCACCAACGACAACACCGAAAAAGTTGTAACAGAGACTTCATCAAACCCCACATAGGGCAATACTCCACCCCATACCCCGCCGCTCCCACATAAAAGTCCTCGGCTTCATCCTCCAGCAAAACGGTTGAAGCACCGGATGGGCTCACACCATCCCCAAGCAAATTAATCAGATACACCAGATAATATGCCGCATCACGAGACAACGCGGGGGCCTCCAAGAACACGAGCTCCGTAAAGTCATCAAGACCTCGGTGTACTCTCGTGTCATGTATCTGTACTATTACCAACGACTAACCGTCACAGAACTTAACAAAATTAAAGCAGCCCCGCGCGAATGCACCAGCACTGCACTCGGAGTCCCCACCCTAAATGGCAAACTTCAAG
This sequence comes from Ixodes ricinus, assembly GCA_037355805.1. Taxonomy (NCBI): domain Eukaryota; kingdom Metazoa; phylum Arthropoda; class Arachnida; order Ixodida; family Ixodidae; genus Ixodes; species Ixodes ricinus. The sequence continues at coordinate 78,814 of JAZHYW010026293.1, read as the reverse complement.
TTCGAAGACACCGCCCTCTTCAATGCTTCTGAGGGGCGGCCAGAAGTCCACCACAAAGCACAACTCTATGCGGAGCGCAAGTTCGTCTGCTTGTTTTGCAGGGGTTGTGGTGACGTCAGAAAGACGCCGAGCTCTGATTGGTTCTGATTGAACGATAGAGGGTAGACCTCGAAGCAAAGCTGCCTTGAATACTTCTACTAGAGCCAGTCAGAGCTCGGCGTTCCGACGTCACCACAACCCCTGCGAAAGAAGCCGACAGAATGCCGATCCGCATTGACGGACCACTTCTAAACAAGGGTAGGCCGTCAACGAGACTTTTTGGTGACCACACAGAAAACCTCTCCCCAATTCCTCCAAGACCCCTTCCTAGGATGGAATACCCAAAATCACTGTCTGCCCCACATCCAAACTATGAACCTCGAGTCAGATTACCGACGCTTACAGGACAATGCAGCAGACCTTTCAGTATCCCCCCACGACACACCTAACACAGACGCGAAAGTCCAGTCCCACTCTGGGGCTCAAACCACGGCTCTCGCAAAGTTCTGAAAACGTCACGTTGACGTAAGCGACAATTTCGACAAACGAGGTTTCTAATCTTTTTTTCTCTTTTACACAAACTTTGGAGGGATTTGGAGCGTCAACAGGTCGCCTAGGGACAATCTGCAAAGCATTAATTTTAGCTTGGCAGAGATGTAGGGACAAACGGGCGCTACGTCATCGGCGAAGCCGTTCAATCAGCAGGCTCCTCGCGCCCCCACGCGCTGCACGCGCTCCTCGATGAACTTTGCTAGATTCTGCCGCTCTCAAAGAAATGAGCGTTCTAAGGATCGACACCTCGCTCGGCGTGACGTCAGCGTCAGCGAGTGTCCAATCAGCGCGTTCCACAAACTTCAGGCACGAAGTTGTGCTCGACGAGTTTAGCGACCCTGTTGTCACTGTCGTTGTAGGCCCCAACTCTACCTCCAGAAGCCTCCACAGGGACGTCCCATCACCAACCGCCGCGGATGTCCAAGCCATTACAGAAGCCACCACTCTCCACGATCACTCCACCCCTGCTATCACCGTGCGTACCGGCTGCCAAAGAGCACTCCGGGAATTCGAGTCCCAAACGCTGCCGGGCCACATCCACACTGCACTCACCGAATATGAGCAAACGCCCTCACCTCACCATCATTTTAGGAAGAATACCTGGCCACCAGGCAATTCAGGCGAACGAGCGTGTCCCCTGGGCCCAGCTACAGACTGGCCAGAACCATATCAACCCCACAAAAGACAGAGCCAAAAACCACAGAGGAACGCAGGCGTTACATCCATGAACAACGTTCCCAAAGGCGTACCCTTCCTTCTCCCTTTAAACTCCTCACCGGGGCCTACGCCACCATCGTACGTCAGGCACAGACCAAATCTCTACCTTGCGAACTCTATTACCACTATATTCAACAACGCCCTGCCCAGCCCATATGCCAAGTCTGCGGAGTCTAACCCTCTCACACATATACTATACTGGGCTTGTCCCAGGCCAACCTCATCTCTATCCAACCTTTTCCCCCAACAACATCTCTACCCAACCCAACCTTCTCCCCCAACAATCCAAAGTTACTATTCCTCTCTTTTTTCTGCAGCAAATGGTCGCACAGATATTATGTGGAAGCATCTAGGTTCGTTGGTTAAGGGCGCTTCTGTATCAAGCGCCATTGAAACGTTGCAGCATAAAGGTGTTCATTTAACCGGTCCAGATTTGGTCAATATGTTTAATGCCCCTTTTGTAAATCTAGCTGACAGTGTTGATGTTCTAATAGACTTGCAAATATGTTCAAAGGAGAAACTGCAATTACATTTTTAGAGCCAATTATCAGCTCAGAAGTCAGTAATGTGGTAATGAAACTAAAGAATAGCGCATGTTGTGATGCTGACGGTAAACAAGTTCGTCCAATTTGATAAGTCATCAACATAATCGCTCCATTTTTAACGCAAATATATAATCTCTCCTTTGAAGCGGATGTATTTTCTAGACGAATGCAAATAGCAAAAGTTTCTGTTTTTTACACAAAAAGGCGATTAGAATGAGCTAGGTACTCTAGGTCTATATTGCCTGTCTTTTCTAAAGCTGTAGATAAATTAATTTATCACTGTTTAGTAAAATTCTTGAATAAATATGGCCTTATTACCTCTTCTCAATTTGATTTCAGAAAGAATTGTTCTACTGAAACAGAATTACTCTAATCAAAAATAAATAATTTTGAAAAATTTTGAAAACCAAAATATTGTACTAGGGTTGTATTTAGATTTCACGGAAGCATTTGACTGCCTTAGTCATTGTGTCTTATTTTATAAGAACTTGAAATTTACGGTATTCGTGGACAGGCACTACTAATTTTAAAGTCCTACTTACAATATCGCGAACAATATGTCTGCATGAACAATTACTCTTCCACGATTAAAACCTATCACGTCAGGTGTTCTGCAAGGAAGTATTTTAGGACCACATCTTTTTAACTTATATGTAAACGACATTGTTAACGTTAATAAGAAAGCGAAATTTGTCAGCTACGCAGATAATACAAGCATATTTTTTCTTCGAAACAAGTGATGATTTAATAGTTATAGCTAACCTGACTTTATTCAAGATAAAATCTCTGGTGCGATAGTAACTCTTTGAAAATAAACATTAATAAAACAAAATCGGTCCTTTTACGTTCAAAAAGCAAGTCGGTTGTACTATCTAAATCACTAAGTTTAAATTCCTGTCCCATCGAAATAGTCAGTTCCTTCAAAACTGTCGGCGTATTTTTAATGAGAACATGTCCTGGGATTGTATATAAATTATCTTATTCCGAAGGCTATCCCGAGTGATACGAATCAGAGTCGCTACCGTTGTTTGTTGCCCACGAATGCTAAATTGTTAATTTACAACTCTCTATTTTACTCTCACTTAACATACTGTCATCTAGTCTGGGGTTCATCTACTCTGACCAATATTGAAAGACTGTTTCTGTTACAAAAATATATATATTAAGGAGCGCATGTAATGTTCTTTATGACACTCACACTGCTGGAACTATTGTAGGAACTTCAAGATAATTGACTATTTACAAGTTATATGAATATAAACTATGCGTCAGTTTCAAGAAGAAAAAATAAGGGGCTTATGTTTTATTTTTTCTTATTTTATTAGAAACTTTCGCGTTCTTGGTAGAAAATTCACCATCATACCCCATCTCGCCGCGCAGAGAGAGGGGGGGATGGTCATTCAGCGAACGAACTAGGATTTCAGATTTCAAATGCTTAAATTTGCACTCCCACAGTTGTTCATTCATTTTTATATTAATAATGTGGATTTGGACTGTATAACTTTGAAAGATTTGCGCTTGTATTTGTGCACCTGATTTCTACTTTTGTTTCTGTTTTCTTGATAGCTTAAAATGCGTAGTCATGTGAGTTTCAATTGTTGCTTTCTGTATGTGCGTATTACTTTTTTCATATTTCCTACACACTTGCAGCTGATCACTGTAGGGATTGTTAGACTGGAGACCGGGTTTGGGCTATATGGATGACGATGTTTTAATGGGACACATATGACGGTAGCGTCCGATGGTAAGTCTCATTCTGTACCCGCAGCGTGTGTCCGCAGGTCACCCTTTTATAGCCGCGGTGACGTGACGGTGTTGCGTCACCGGCGGGATCTTGGTGTGACTTGTGGCGGCTGCTGGCTTCGGTGAAGATGAGGTCCAACAGCCCCTCGCATTTGCTAGGAGGTCCCACAGCAGCAGCTTCCCTTGATGTTGGAGAAATAGGAAGACCCGTTGACGTTGGTTACTTCGGCCGATGTTCGAAAGCTTGGTTCCGGGTCTTCGAGAGGGTCCCTGCCGAGCAATGGTGTTGCGGACCGTCCCTGTAAAGGCCGGTTCTACATGCAGCAAAGCTCTGATGTAGCGCTGCTCACGTGTCGTTAGCTACTTACCGTTTGCCATGAGCAACAGTTTTGACGGTGTGATACAGAGCTGGTGAACGCTCCCGTCAGCACGCGCTTAGCGCGAGGTCAGCGCTATGCTTGTAGCGCTCCGCTGCATGTGAACATATAAGGCCGGTTCACACATGGGGCCATGTATACTCCGGCGTTGAGCGCAGTGAACGCGGCGTAGCGAAGAACGCGCCTTTCGTTGGCCGGCAACCAGGGACTCGGAGCTGCGAACGAATCAGTATCTGCGCGCGCTGCGCTACGCCGCGCCCGTCGACGTTGCATTGGGTATAAACGTACCTTTACAGTGGGCGCTAAGTTAGCGCTACGTGAGCGCTCGAAGGAGCGCTCATGTGGCGCTTCCTAGCGCGTGATGTAGCGCTCGGTTAGCGCTTCAGTAGCGCTCTGTTAGCGCTTCAGAAGCGCTTTGTTAGCGCTCCAGTAGCGCTACAGAAGCGCTTTGTTAGCGCTCTCACGCTCCTTGTGCCGTGCTTGCTGCTGCGGAACAGCGCGTGCACGGCGATTTCTTCGTTGTTGTTTTTCCTTGGCATTGAAAGAAGAGGAAGTAAAAGAGCCGCTCTCCAAGCAAAGGGTTGAGCAGACGATCCAGAGTCATGGACTCTGAGCGACTAATTGATTGGGTACGACCTCATCGCTTTCTATTCGATATGCGTGACCCTTGTTTCAAAGACACGCAGTTAAAAATAATCGCCTTCGAAAGAGCTCTGTGTCTCGGTCCCTCAGCCTAGGAACAAGGTTCGCCGGGTACCCGTCGGTATCTCGGTGGCGAAAGATTTCGCGCACCCAGAAGGCTCTTATGGGCGTTAAGCCGTCCACACACATATGCACTAATCGCGTATGTAACAGCATTTGTCGCGTTTCTATTTCAGCATCCCACATGTATGTCCCCCATTGTGCTGCTGATGCACACCCAACCACAGGAACCGGAACCGCAGTGCACGCGCTAATCCGCAGCACCGCGGTACAAGAAGCGCTACTGAAGCGCTAACACGGCGCTACTGGAGCGCTAACAAGGCGCTACTGGAGCGCTAACAAGGCGCTACTGGAGCGCTAGCAAGCACTACTGGAGCGCTAACAAGCTGCAAGCGCTACTCGCGCGCTATATTAGAACGAAGTCACGCGCCAGGAAGCGCCACATGAGCGCTCCTTGGAGCGCTCACGTAGCGCTAACTTAGCGCTCCGCTGTATGTGTGAACAGGCCTTAAGTGTGCCCTAGATGGAGCATGGCCTCACCAAGGTTTGGAACGTAACAGGACCCAACGACCAGTAAAGCTGCACAGTGTAGCTTTTTTCCTCGTGTCCCATCATAATCATTGGAAATAAAGATTTTACTTATTTGTTTACTCCTAGGCCAGCTAAGCTGCGCCCCCTCCCCCCCCCCCTCCGATACCTCCAAACAATCCTTTCGCCTTTACTGGCTGCTCACGTACGGCGGATACTCTAGCCCCCAGACACCAACACCCCGGAACCACCGGCCGATGAAGAAGGAATCCTCCTCATCCTCAGGAGAAGGATGAGAAGGAGGTCGAAGCAAGAATTGAATTGTTAAACAACTCGGAATTGAATTATAAAAAAACATTCTTTCTCTCCTATGCAATATTGTTGTTGTTGTTTTAACTGGTACGTATTGATCTAGGGGTAATTGGGCGGGAGTGCATACGTTATTTTCGGAAATGGTGGCGAATATTGGATGCAGTCAAGTGGCTGGCTTCATAGTTAGCAAAGAGACATTTTGTAATACAAATTTAACAAGATCAAATGTCGGAAATGTACTTTGAAGTCGGGAGCATTACTTTCGCCGAAACGTACTATACCCGTTTTCTCCTCAAGAACCGTAGTAAAAAAGGTTTGGCTCCTAGCGGAACATTACTGATTTCCCCATTTATGCCGAAAACTAAGACATATGTAAATGAATTTTAGATTAGATATATGTGGGGTTCGGAGTTTTCGGTTTAAACCGATAAAAACCGATAAAAGTACGCCGAATCCATTTCCGAAAATTCGGTTTGAACCGAAAAAGGTCAGTTTTTAGGTTCGGCATTTTCTACTTAAACCTATAAAAACCGATGAAAGTACGTCGAATCCATTTTCTAAAATTCAGTTTCAACCGGAAAAGGTCACTTTGACCTTCCAGTCGTACCGCAGAGCCGTGGCTGAAAAAGTGCAACGACAGTCTTTATCGAAACGTGTCCGAATGTATGGGATACACGGGTGCCATCACGACGTTTTGGTTTAATGCGCGCATCATCGATCGGAACGTAAAGTCCGAAATGCCCCATGACTTCGCCATGTACGAGCGTGTTTTGAAACTCGTTGTAAGGAAGAAGACTATTCGCTGAGATCCGATCACGTGAGGAGCCGGATCAAGTGTCGTGCAGGAAAGTAGACGTCGCGCGCGCCCCGGCGTACGTTCCCCTGCTTTCTTGAGCGCGCCGCGCGCCTAGAAGCGCGACGGGTGCCGGCTATTCGCTGAATTCAGACACGTGACGCGAGCAGACTCCGCTGAGCGCGTCGCAGCTCGAAAGCCGTGCCGCTATTCGGGGGTGAACGCAGGAACTCTGGCTCCCGTAGGGAAACGGCGTATACAGGAACTCTAATTTGTAATTCTCTGTTTTTTTTTCTTGTTTCTTTTGCAGTTGCACACATTTGCCAAATAAAGTGTCCATTTCTTTTTCAATGTATCTGTGCCATTATTCTTTGAGTGATCACAACTATCAGCTACAAGGATCATCTGATCCGGTGTCCGTTGGTGTTTATTTTGTATTCACCGAAAAAAAACGATAAACTTTTGTGGGCATAAATATGCGCCGAAAAAAAACCGAAAACTGAAGTTTAAAATAAACACTGAAAAAAGTACGCCGAATTTTGTAGAAATAGAAACCGAAAACGCGGAACCCTAGATATATGTTATCAAGACGTACACGTTCGAAACGTCAAGCATCGCTTTTTCCTCCGCCAACCAAATCCCGTAAGAATTACTTTGCACCGCGTATGAACAATGCGCAAAACTTTTTTTTCTTAATGTGAAAACGGGTATAGAAGAAAAAATATTCAAGTAAAATACATGTACACTCGTGGAGAATGTGCTTCAAGTAAGGGTACACTGAAGTTAATCGAAACTACGTGGAGTTGGTACCTTAAATAGAAGGCTTCTAAAGTACCTTCCAACAATGTTGTTATCAAGGAGGAGTTAAGCGAACACGGTTGCACACCTCGTGGATAACACGGTCCTGCATAGACTGGCAGTATGTTTTAAATAAAATAACCTTCCGTCCTCAGGACTTCGGGCAAGAGTTACGGTCGTGCTACCTTCACGAATAAACGTTTTTTAATAAGTAAATAAAATAGAGTCTCCCCTTCAGGGAAGTGGCTAGATTCTTTGGCTTCTGCAAGATGTATTAGCGGTATTACCGGAGTTTAAAGCAATACATCACGCAAAAGACAGTGTGCAGACATGTCAGAGGCGAGTTTCTTCCTTGCATGACGGGCTTGTCATATTGGCCCTACAAAACTGTCTGCAGGGAGAGAAAAACATGTTCACTGGAAAAGTGACGAGGTTATCCCGCGGGGATTTGCAGGATTGCTACTTCACACATAACAAAGAAGAAAAAATGCAAATAAAAAAGTTTAAAAGAAAGCTGAGGATGTTTGTCAGTCACTTTTGCAGCATGTCGTGCAGTTTTTTGTTTTATTTTTTTATCAAGTTTTGTCACTTGAGAAAACGAATCAATGAACTGGTCAACTTGACATCTTCCGATGCTTATGGTTATGGCTTTAGGAGATGATTGCGCGTGAGCGTTTCTCCGTTGTGAAGAGCCAGATAGTTTATCAGTTAATATATTTGGTGAGCGTAGAGGAGCAGTGACAAAGGACGTGTTTCATCGTTTTTATGACGTCAGAGCTCACGCAGCTAGAGATGTCCAGCTGACCGGCGAGACCCAGGTAATATTTCGCTGACGCCACGTTCAGTCATTTTCGGTAAAGAGCGGTTTGTGTCCGACGTTTGAGCCCCCGGGAGGACGAAAGGTGAAAACAATGTTAAGAAGCTTTTTCTTCTTTTTTTTTTTGTTAATGATATAGTGAATTCGCTTAGGGGTGTTCACTAGAGCCGCAGTAATACGGTTGGTTGTAGCTCTGGCATCTGAACTTGAAATTGGGACTACCAGTCTTGAAGTAATCTGATGCGCATTCTTGGCTGCCAAGTCAGCACTTTCGTTGCCTTGAATACCGCAATGGATCGAGATCCACTGTAAAATTAGTGTGTGCAATTATTGATCGCCTCTACGTGATTTTTTTTATCTGATGTACGACTTGAGCATTAAGGTTCTTGCTTTTGGGTAGATTTAAGGCTCTGAAGAGCTGCCCTTGAATCAATAAAGAGTGACAGATTGTTTGGGGCAGTCGTAGAAATGAAGCGAATTGCTTCTCTAATCGCTACTAGCTCTGGTGCCGTCGATGATGTTATATGGCCTCGCTTTCCCTGGAGTATTTTATTGATTGATGGTATAACAAATTCATAGCTGGAAGTTTCGTGAGTAAAAAACCCACAAGTGTACACATGAATTTGGGAACGGTGATGTACATGAATGGTGTCTAGGGGATGTTGCCTTAATACCTCCGATGGGGTATGTTTTCTTAAACATATTCCTGGAACAACTAGCTTGATAGCAATCCCTGGGTATATTCATGGTGGTGACAACGAGAACCCTCTTGGTTCAAAGTCTCGTGGAAGATCCGAGCTGTGGACATTCACAATTTGGGAAATACCAGACGCGCTTCTACTGTTTGCGATATCTACTAGGCAGTGGTGTCTGTGCCTTGACAGGTGACAGAGGTGCGCTCGAAGGGTTTCTTGAAATCTGAGCGCACCAATCGGAACAGCCCCTGCCTCAGCTACAGTTCCGACATTTGGGGTGCATCTTTTGGAGCACTAAACAGGCTCGTAGAGCTTAAGCCTGCATACCCTCCAGTGTTCATATTTGCTCGGCACATCACATGAAGTACCGGTAGGCAATACCGAGAAAACCGAGAAAACGGGCGTTATATATCTGAAGTAGGGAAGCTACCAAGGTGCCCCACATAGTGCCACTTATGAATTGCATGAGCTGAATAATGCAGAGAAGCTTTCTTATCAGTAGCTTTATGACCGGTGTACGTGTCAATGGCTTATCCAGAACTATTCCGAGGGATCGGTGCGTTTTCACTTGTGATATGGAATGACCATCGACAGTCAGGCAGTACCTTTATGAGTACTCTTCCTGGTAAATGCCATAGCAGCTGACTTTGATGGGGATAGAGTTAGTCCACGGTGTTGTAAGTAGCTGGAGATGTTCTCAAGTGATTTTTGTAAGCGGAAACAAATTAATCGCTGCGTAATTAATGACGTTCATATGCATATATCGCCCGCGTAAAGAGTAATTCTGACGTTTCGGGAAAGTTTGTTTACGAGTGCCAGGAGAGTAATACTGAAAAGTGTAGGACTAAGAACTCCGCCCTACGGCACGCCTCGAGACACTGTATGCTCAATCGTCTTCCCGTCAGCTGTTAGAATGTGAACTGTTTGACTACCTAAGTGACATAGCTCAATATCCACGCGTAGAGGCGTCCTCCTATTCCGGCATAGCTTAAAGGCGTCACGGATGGCCTTGTGACGTACTGAGTCAAACAAACCTTTTATATCTTCGCCGACTATTTTTTTTTGTTGCAAGTTGTGAAATTAATGACGTTGAAAAAAGGAATTCCTAACTCGTCTGAAGCCTGCCAGGGACTCAGGGTATATCTCAGGTTGTTCAAGATACCACTCAAGTCGTATGTGAATCATGTTTTCCATCACTTTGCCGACACAAGAATACAATGCGATTGGACGGAACGATGATAGGTCCAGGTGTGATTTCCTTGCTTAAGGATAGGTTCCCTATGACATGTTGTAGAGCATCAAGAGCCTCTCTCTACTCATGCTACCCAGAAGAGCTAATGCTTGAGTGATTTATACCGTCCGGTCCAGGAGAAGACGAGCAGTTCAATCCGGAAAGTACGTCTTCCAGTTCATGTGCATCAAATAATGCGTCCATGTAGTTACACGCTCGGAACTGACTATGCGTTTTCACAATAAAAGTTGCCACCGGATTAGCTACATTTTTTGTAAGTTCTTTCACCGTAGGCGTTAAACATTCCAGGCTAGCAGTTGTACTGCACTGGCTAGATTTCTCATCTTCAGTGGGTAACAATGTTGCAATGTTCTGGCAGACCAACTTCATGTTGTATAAATAACTAACGACTAATTATTCTTATCCCGTCTTGTCAATCTCCACCCCTGCCCGTTTCGATCTGGATGAGCATCGTACCGGCGTGCGATCGTTCATTACTACAGTGAGGGTGCACGTTAAATACCGCAGGCTATCTGTCGTACCTTCCCTGGCTAAAGTTCTCATCTACAGTGGGTAACAATGTTGCCATGTTCTGGCAGACGAACCTCCCGCTGTATAAGCAACTAAGAACTGATTACTTTCATTACACTTGGAGACAAAAAACGCTGTAATTTATATATATATATAGAGAGAGATAGAGAGAGAGAGAGAAGAACGTAGCGCAGGATGACGAAAAGTATATACGGAAGAAAACGCACTTGAGACGGTTGTTGGAGTTTTTAAAACATATTTTTGGTAAAGTTGGTCGACGTTTCGGCCTGAGCCAGACCTTTTTCGAGACGGTGTTTCACTCGAAAAAGGTCTGACTAGCCGTAACGTCGACCAACACCAATAATATGTTTCAATAATACTATATATATACCATCTCATATATATGTATATGTATATATACGTATATATCTATATATATATATATATATATATATATATATATATATATATATATATATATATATATATATATATATATATATCTCCAGCCTCCGCTGCGTCGCGCGAGGACAACGCAGCACAGGTTGGCTGCACTATTTCTCCACGGGGCGCGATGCCGTCGGGGCCGAGATGCGCTCCGACGGCAAACCGAAACTTAAAAACCCGTCGAATTTGTACTGTTTTCAGAACGCCGTAAAATGCTGCGTGTGCCGTCTATCGTTCTACAATTTGTTGATTTGGTGTTTTTCGATGATGCTGAGCAATTTTCTAATTGAAAATATGCCCTTAAAGACAATATTAAAAAGTTAATTAAGCAAAAATGATTAATAACCTAATTATCCCGGACTTTGATAATTTTCCTATATAGGGCCCTGGCCCAGGACCAAAACGACACAAGCCTTTTTTGTTGCGACGCGTAGTTTTTGCAATATCGAATTTGTCCACCTTTCGTGGAAACACTACTGTATACTACGAGTGAAACACAAAGTAACGACAAAGTAACGTAATAGTAACGTCCGTTAGTCATGCCAAGTAAGGAGACCGATATTTCGTTACATTTGCAAAATGGTAACGAAGCTCTGTAATGCGTTAGCTTTTTCCAAGCTAAAGAGTAACGTTACTTCGTTACTTATTTTTCGGTAACGAGGCACAGCACTGCAATTACAAGCTTGCCAAAGCTACGTTCACGCACGCTGCGCATGCGTGCACGCGTGGTCGCACAAGTGAGCTGATGGTCATTTCGTGTCATACCTAATTGTCTTTGCCGATAGCTAAAAAAATTCAGAGGTGCGAGATGCATGCTTTGGAGACACACGCTCATTAACGAGGCCGCCAAAACGGCCGTTGATATGACGTCAGTGCAAGCCATGTGCATCACTTTGGCTTTCAGACACAGAAAACCATTGCCCGCGAGTCGTCTAATATTAAATGCCATGCCATAACATTCACTTAAAGGTAGGTCTGCAGAAAGGTCATGTATGCCGACACAACTGCTCTTACTCAACTTCTGCGAGGTATAGAACGTGCTTTGTGGCCATTCTTGAACATCTTTTCTTGTTCCGTTTCTCGTGTAGCGTTCGCTTTGGAAAGAACGGAAACAGCGAAACAACCATTGTCGAGACGGTCGTCGTTTAAAGATCGAGCACTCTGACCGGCCGCTGCACAATAGGAAAACTTGCAATTTGTGCCTCCGTGGCCGTCCTTTCTCTTTTTTTTTCAATCTACCGCGTACTGTCTACTAGTTTCAGAGCTGGCGTGTTTGTTGCTCGCCATTCAAATCGAAGAGTATGTTTCAAGTTTCGCCTTTTGCGATGCGATCTAAAATAGAGACCCTTCTAGTTCCTCCTCAAGAGCTCGCTCAAACACATTTCTACAGCCGCTCCTACACTAACGTGACCTGCCCATGGGCTAGGATTTCCCGATTTCTTGTGCGTCACTCTTAAAGCCGCAGTAACCCTGCTCATACATCATAGAAACGACACTATGTTCGCTATAGACATGATAGCAGAATTACTTGCGAAAATCACTGCATGTTACACTGCATGCGTTGCATTATGGGACATCTCTGTCCACGTAGAGGGTGGCATGGTTTTTCATTTCCATTGCCCCGTTGACGAAATTGCGCCTCTCTGCACTGGATGAAAATAGAGTCGACACTCGCTCCCATTGCACCCCTTCATCTTCGTGAGGGCCCCCGTTGAAAGACGAACCTCCAGCGGCCGTAAGGGCATGCCTAGACTTAACGAGGAGTAGGGCTAAGGCCTGCGTCGTCCATACCGTTCCCTACAAATGATCGGCCCAGTACACTTCTTTCTTTGTTTACCTGCGCACAAACTCTGGTACGCCCCCAAAAAACGTGTCCCAGCATTCTATCCGTATTTGGTAGGCAAAACACCATACATTTAGTGCTCATGACGAGGATGACGAAAATAATCCCTGGAGAAGGGGAACAAGAGGGACAAAGGACAAACTACAAATCTCCAAACACAGCCAGGTGACTGGTGAGCGACCAAACAATTATAATTAAAAATTCTAATGCATTTAATTGCATTATAATTGTGACGGGACGTCGTGGATTGGGGTTAGCAAATCTAAACGGTAGGCAAAAGGTACGAGACGCTTTTTAGCGGCAGTATACGCCGCTAGAATCGCTTCGATTTTGCGAGAGGTCTATTATCGGCGTATACGCCTGAAGCATGATCGAAGCCCGTTTGCTTCATGCGTATGTATGCTTCAGACACGACAGCAGACGGCTTTGTACGACTGAGTGCGACAGGATCCGATACAACGAAGAAACACGCCTTGAACACTATTTCCGCAGACTGTCTTTTGGATGATGCATTAGAGGCGTGACTTCTCTAATCGCAATTACTGTAATTCGCGGTAGAGCTAGTTTCGTGAATAACAAGAAACAACAAGTTCTGTTTTCTTTTTATTTTCTTAAGAAACAAGCATTGCGCTTGGACAGGTTCCCAACTTCAGTCACATTTCTTACGATGAATTCCACTCGTAGATCTGGATCGATTCTCTAAACTCTGCGAAGGAGGAGATAAACCGCTCCGTGGCACCCGCTCCAAATCGACGAGCGGGGAAGATGGAGTCGCATTTTTGGATCCGATCCACCGGAGACGGTCCGCAGAGTTCAAAATGGCCGCTGCATGAGCTTGCACGAGCTCGAACTTGACGAGCTGAATGACGTCTCCGACGACCATTCAATACTGTTGATGTTCGCGGGCAGAGGAACTACCGACACAGGTCGAGTGCCGAACCACGGAGTCCGTGCCTACAAACGGAGAGGAAGATCCGCGTATACGCCACCCCGGAACGGTGGGGCACGCAGTGAGTCGCCAGCGGCGGAGCTCAGATCGCTGGAGACACATATTACAAAACAATAATAAGAAATAAAGATATACACCAACCAAATCCTTGTTTAAAGGGGGAACCCTACGCTTTGAGACCTGCTCGGTCTCTCCTTTGAGGGTTGACCCGCCTCCACTCCATTGAAACGTCTATGCAATTCACCGTGGAGCATGAAAAGGACACTACCTCACCTTTTCTCGATGTGCTGATCAAAGAGAAAAATGAAGAGCTCCAGATTTCTGTCTATAGAAAACCGACACATACTGGACGTTATGTCCATTTCCATTCCAATCACCCAGCTTGAGACATCAGTGGTCAGAATGCTTTTATCCCGGTCGAAGAATATCTGCTCATCCGAAGCTGACCGCAAAAAGAGGAACACGCTATCTTCGCCGACATAAAACATAATGGTTACATAGGCAGCTTCATCCATCGTATCGCCCGTCATCCAAGACAGAGATCGCCAACACCCGTGTTATGAGTGCGGAGCGCGAAGAAAAGACATCCGAACTGGATGACAGCTCACAACACACTGGTCTTTAATATCCCACAAAGAACCCATTGCCGTCCTTTCTACACCAGTTTAGAAGGCGGTGTAGGTGGCGCTAGTAGGCGGTTAACACTCCTCCCCCCTAAGTGAAGTTTTATTTTGTCATGGTCCTGGAGAGTACCGCCGAACAGGTCGCTTGATTCTTGAGCTCCTCCTTAAAATAGCGGGACTCTCCTCGACCAGGGCAGGGGTTGGTGATGGGCATGTTTCCCCTGATGGTGTCGGCTGCTGCTCAGGTTCGGCTTCACTTGGTGCGGTATTTTCCATCGGTGGCGGCAGCTCGGAATGCTGTTGAGGGACGACCCCTGGCTGGGGTGAAGGATGCATGGGGTTCAGACGAAGGTGATCTCCATGTCTATGCCAGGACGTTCCATCTTCCAGGGTAATCTCGGCTGAGGATGCACTCACTGGGCCCGAAACTGAAGCAGGCACCCAAGGCGGTCCGGGTCTGAAATTCCTTGCAAACACCGGCGTACCAGAATCAAGCGGTAGACCACGACGGCAACCTTGGTCAGCGTGCAACTTCTGCTTCAGTTGTTTCAGTTGGACGGTGGTCCGAAGGTTGGGGTGCATGACGTCTAATGGCGTTTTGATTTTCCTGCCCATGAGCAACTCGCATGGCGCGCGACCCGTTACTTCATGCGGCGTCGTGCGATAGTGAAATAGTAATCTTGCTACCTGAGTTTTGAATTCACCAGGCGCACTCTTCTTGAGTTTGTCCTTTATAGTTTGAACTACTCTTTCTGCTGCTCCATTAGAAGCGGGGTGGTATGGTGGTACCAGCATGCGACGAATGCCATTCCGCTGCAAGAATTCAGCATACTGGCTGCTGATAAATGCTGGTCCATTATCAGAAACAATGAGGTCGGGCAGACCATGTTGCGCGAAAACGGTCCTGAACACCGATATCGTGGCCTCTGCTGAGGGTGATGGAACAGGATGCACTTCCACCCACTTGGAAAAAGCGTCTACCATAACTAGGAAGTAGTGGCCCATGAATGGGCCCCCAAAGTCGACATGGAGCCTGGACCATGGCTTCTCAGGAAAAGGCCAAGGCGTGATGGGTACGCCACGTGGAGACTTGTGATAAGCTTGACAGACATTGCAGTCTCTCACTTGATTTGCGATAGCATTATCGATGCCAGGCCACCAGACATGGCATCTGGCAATCATCTTGGTTTTTCTACTCCAGGGTGCCCAGCATGAAGAAGTTGAAGCACTTGGGGCTGTAGGAGCGTAGGCACTACTACACGAGATCCCCACAACAGGCAACCTTCGTGTAGGCTGAGCTCGTTGTACCTGGCAGAGAAAGGACCCCAGTCTCCACCGGCAGGAAAAGGTGTTCCAGTGAGCACAGCCTGCACGACCTGCGAGAGCAGAGGATCTCTCCTTGTCATTCGAGCGACTGCAGCTGGAGATAATACATCAGGGTAGGACTGCTCCAGCATGAACACGTCGGCTGGCGTGCTATCGGGGGCGCTGTTCGTCGGAAGAGGCAGTCTGCTGAGACCGTCGGCGTTCCCAACAGCCTTCCAGGTCTGTAGATGAGTTTAAACTGGTAACATGAAAGGGTCAAAGCCCACCTTGTAACTCGGGGAGAGGCTTGGCTTGGCACGCCTCGATCGGAGTTCAGCAGTCCGAGTAAAGGCTTGTGGTCGGTCACCGCAGTGAATGGTCTTCCCCACAGGTATTGGTGAAACTTGCTTACGCCGAAAACCAAAGCAAGAGCTTCTCTGTCAACTTGACTGTAATTTTGTTCAGCCGGAAGTAAACGCCGTGACGCAAATGCCACTGGTCGCTCTCTCCCATCACTCTCGATGTGCGCCAGCACAGCACCAACACCGTACGGTGAAGCGTCGCAGCTGAGTAGGAGCTCTTTTTGGAGTCATAATGCACCAGAACAGGTGCGCTTGTCACTGTCACTGTCACTGTCACTGTCACTTTAAAGTCTCCGCATATGCGCACCCTGCCATCCTTCTTTAAGGCAGGAACAATGGAGGCTGCCCAGTCTGAAGTTTTGACAGGCTCGATCACCCCCTCCGTTGCAATCTCTGGAGTTCCTGGGTGACTCCATCGCGCAGTGCAAATGGAAGAGGTCGGGGTTTGCAGAACTTTGGTGGAGCATTTGCGGGCACCAGAATTTTCGCAGAAATTCCCTTGAATGTGCCTAAGCCTTCTTCGAAGACTCCAGAGAATTGACTTATAAGCGTCCCGGCATCAGTGAGCTTGTTCACAGTTTCGAGACCCTCGAAGCTCAGGCCCAGAGCGCGAAACCAGTTCCGGCCAAGCAACGTTGGTGAGGGTCCGGTGGTAATGAACAGTGGAAGAACTTCCTCATGACCTTTGTACTTAACATGAACGTTTGCTTTTGCCTTTGACTTGCACAAGGTCTCCAGAAAATCCCCGCAAAGAACGCTTGAAGGTTCGGGACTCACATTGGGACATGCAGCGTGAAACGTTGTCTGCAGACATCACCGAGACGCTTGCTCCGGTGTCTAGCTCCATGGAAAGAGGTTTGCCGAAGACTTCGACGGAGATCAGAAAAGGTGGTACCGTGGACGATCCACTTAGGTGCCCCATGTCGTAAGTCGTCGCTTGCAAGAATTGACTTGAGTCTTCAGAAGTGTCAACGTCGTTGTGGACTGTGTTCATCTGAGCCGATGGCGTTGATCTTTGCTGACCTCGACGACGCGTCCACGAAGCCTTTGATTTGGGCGGATTCCCGTTCTTCCTTGAGTTGCACACCGCCAACAGGTGACCTTTCTTCTGACAGTAATGGCACGTCGAATCAATGTGTCTGCATTGAGGTGGCAGGTGGCTTCTGTCTCCGCAGCGGTAACAGCTGGTATCTTGGGCTGGGTCTCCAACCTTGTGTGTAGACAGAATGCTTGCACCAGCTTGGCAGAGTTCACCGGCATCCTTCTTCGCAGATTCCATTGCGAGCGCAGTTTGAACGGCAATGTCGAAGGTGAGGTCCGGCAGCTCGAGCAGCCGGGTCTGAATCGTAGCGTTGTTGATGCCACACACGATTCTGTCGCGTAGCATGTTTTCGAGTTCGGTTCCGTAATCACAATGCTCTGATAAGCATTTCAGCGCTGCAACGAAATCTCTGATCGACTCCGCTTCAGAACGTACCCGGGTGTTGAAGCGAAAACGCTGAACCACGGCTGAAGGTGTAGGAGCGTAATGCTTCCCGAGTACAGCCAGAATCTCGGTGAGTGACTTGTCCTGTGGAGTCAGGGGCTTCACCAGGTTCCGAAGTAAGGTGTACGTCCTTTGGCCGCAGCAGCTCAAGAAAATCGACTTCTTTTCGCAGCAGCGACGTCGTTGGCATTGAAAAATTCATGAAGTCGTTCCACGTAGGCAGGCCACTCATCGCCTTCCCCCTCGAAGGCTTCAATCTGGCCGAACGTTGGCATTCCTTTTCTTCTTCCTCCTCGTCGCCAATTGTTATGAGTGCGGAGCGCGTAGAAAAGACATCCGAACTGGATGAGAGCTCACAACACACTGGTCTTTAATATTCCACAAAGAATCCCATTGCCGTCCTTTCTACACCAGTTTAGAAGGCGGTGTAGGTGGCGCTAGTAGGCGGTTAACAACCCGCAACCCCAAGCAAGTAGACAGTCCCGTCCTACCTCACGCATCCGCGTTCCCTACATAAAAAGTATACAAGCGAGGCGCTTGCACGTGTACTGGCCAAAGAAGGGATCCAAGTGGCCCACAAGCCAACGTCCACCCTCGCAAGACTAGTGTGCCGTCCACAGGATCGCCCGCCTAAGGAGAAAGCACATGTCGTTATTTTTAAAATTCCCTGCGCCAACTGCCCGGTCGCTTACATGCTTGAAACAAAGAACTTTGAAGAGAGAATCCACCATGATAAGAACGACGTTCGCAAGTTCGACTATGAACACAGCGCCGTAGCTGAGTACTCCGACGTCAAGGACCACAGGATTGACTTTGCCGATACCAGCATCCTTGGCGTTGAGACCAATCCCAGACATAGACTTTTCATTGTGTCCTGGGACATCTGAAAGACGGCAGAAAACATAAATAGATCTTTCGGCACTCTGCCCACCGTCTACGTGAAAGGACTTCGCCACCTCACCAATGACAAACGAAAGACACTGCCGTTGAAGAAGAAAACACAATACTGCTTCTCAACGGCCATAGCCGCAGTCAACCCCTGAAGAAGAGACCGAGCAGGTCTCGAAACGTAAGGTTCCCCCTTAAAACGAGGTTTTGGTTGGTGTATATTTTTATTTATTATTATTGTTGCTTCCCAACCAGAAAGACTTCTCTCGAATGTTCACTTTCAAATATTAATAAACGCACAGAGGTAGAAACCCATCACTCGCACGTCGTTGTCTAGTCTGTTCTTGCTTCATTGCACAAGGAGACAACGGCGGCATGCAGTGGACAAAGGTAAACAATCAGTTGCGGCAAAATGAACGCGCTTAGCCTCGCGTAAGCTTCTTCGGATTTTCCGTCGTGCTCTTTTTCGTTTTTCTTTTTTTTTGTCGTGATTGTGGATGACAGCGCTTACGATTTTCCACGCTGCAGTCCCGCCTCTGCACCCCTGAACCATGCTAGGTAGCATCGTACGAGACGCAATTCACGCACGGCACGCACTGTCCGTCAGCACCCGCGTAAACGACAACATGCGCAATGGCGCGCTGCTGTCGACTTCCGGGGAGATGCCCAGAAGTTGACGGAGCGGTTCCGGAGCAGCGGTCGGGAGCGCTCCACGGAGCTGGAGCTGCCACAAATCTGCGAGTGGAAGATGACCAACTTGAGCGGGATCTGCCAGCGGAAGAAGCGCGCTTCAAAGGGGGCGCTTTTAGAGCGCCCCAAATCTGCGAGCGGCAATCACCATCAGTCAACAACATAGTAAAGAGCTTGTGTTAGCTGTGTAGAAAAAGAAAACCTGTTTTACCGGCTCACATCTAAATATATACGGTCCAGTAAAATAATAATAATAATAAAAAAACCTTACTTCGCTTTTTTTTTTAAGCATAAGTAAATTACGAATTTTAGGAAACTGAAACTCCGAGTGAATGTAATACGAGCAAGTGCTAGATACAATGAAAATGTTTGTGTAAATGACGTTACCTGGATCAAAATAGAAAATTAAAAACGAAATTTCTCTTCGAGCAGACGTCAACGAGGCCTAATATTCCTGAAAACGAGAAACAACATTGTGGGCGCTTGTCAATTTTCTTTTCCTTTTTTAGCGAAAAGGAATTGTTTTTTAAGAAAGAAAACGCGATTGCAAATGGCACAGATACCCACAATGACATTTCTTAGTTTTCAACATCGCGAATTACACTTATTGCAACGTCCTGACGCGTGACAAAGTTGAAGAATCACTCACTAGAAAAGAAAAAAAATATTCACCGAGTCAAAACCGTCGCGTTGAAATGCCTCGTATTTTTCCGTACAAGATTCAAAGGAGGATAGTTTCTCTTGAATCTTTGGTATTTTCTTTTGAACGAGATCTTCGATTCTGAATTTTTGGCCTCTCGCCGATTTTGATACAATCGGCTAAGGGCTTTTCCGGACTATTCGGCATATATAACGAAAGCACGCGCCCGATTACAGCCGCCATTGCTGACCTTCTCTGTCCTACCGAGATACCCAGCCACTGAAACGGGTGTTTACGATCCTCCACAAAGGCCACTGCTTGGGAGACGGATACAATAGAATCTAAGATGGCAATAACTCGGCCTCCTGTGGTTATGATGAAGTGAAGTGAACGGAATGAGAGGATACAAAAACTGCAGGTTGGTTGTAGCGGCGTCCATGCACAGCTGCAACAAAGCGTCTATAATCCCGGAGAGGGATTTTTGTGCCAACGCAGTCTAACGTACGGGCATATGCGCGCCCTCTCCCAGACTGAGGGCCGATTAAAGCTGCGCGCGTGCTCTCCTTCTCCTCGGAAATGCCACAGAAGGTTGCCCCCGAGTACAGCAGCGAATGGCCTTCGAGGCACACGTGTCGTCATGAAACACGTGGACGTGTATTCGGCGTGGGATTTCGGAGTGCAAATGGTCACTCGATATTCCTCGATTAATCACCAAAACCAAGTTCATGATTTATGGCCAAAGATAGATTCGAAACTATGTTTATAATTGTTAATAACGTTAAGACGACATGTGGGAGCTCATTATGGCCGAGTTTAGCCATTTATCTTCGGTAAATGTATTCAGATATGCTTTAGTGTGAATTAAGAAACAGCTTGCGAGCCTTATGAGGGGTACACGTACGCACGCGAGTGAATGTAAACATAGTGACAATGACGCAAAAGCGAACGATTATACTGTCATTTTTAAGCTGTTTGTTGCCGCGCCGAAAGGTCTGAAGACCGTTTTAACGTAAAGAATTAAAAGTCATTCGGGCCATCGTACACCTACGTCAGACATTCGCACAACAGAAACAGCTAATGGGAGCTAAAAAACGACGAAGCGGGCGAAGCGTTCGCAGCTGTTGAGCAGAAACTCGAACGCAACTTAGCACAACGAATGTGACGAGAGTTAGATAAGTGAGACAGTGATTCGCGCGCTATCTTTTAGCCGGCTCCCATATTTGTTTGCCCAATAACCGTTTACGCAAATATGGGAGCTGGCTACAGGCTAGCGTGTGAATCACTGAAGCGCCTTCTAAGCATCCTCTCCTTTTCCTCCTCTCAATCACAATAAACCAGGCGACGTGACATGCATGAAAACGCAAAAAAAAAAACTCATAAAAAGCGGCGACATCGGCTTGTTGACTTTCTCCACAAGCTTTGCCGATTACGCGGCCTGGAACGGAGCTCGGGGAAACGTAACATTAAGACGAAGCAAACAGCGAACCTGATACACGAGGATGACAGGCAACGTCGATCGGTATTGTATATCGGGCACAAACTATAAGAACAATGAAGTATGGGGAAACAAAGAAGCTTGCGTAAGTGTTTTAATTTTTTATTTTTTTTATTTTTGTAAATTTTTTTAAAATTTTGCAGCCTGAACTTTGCTCGGAACCTTTTATGCGTCAAAGAAGACGATTACGCCCTTTTACTTGACGCAATATGAGAGTCGACATGACGTTCGTTTTTGTACAAGCTATAGGCTGGCACAAAAACGCACTTTTAGCGCCTATAGATACAGGCGCTAAAAGTGCGGCAACATATAGACCGTTAGCAAACGTCCGGAAGTATCCGTACTTGGCTTCGCTTTTAAGACAGAGCGCAGTCAAAGGCTGAAGACACGCAGACAAATACATAAAACCAAAGCCACAAACGTCACGGCACGCTTTTTGCATTTTAATACAGAATGCGTTCAAGGCAGTCTTCACCAAGTTACCCGAGAAAAGCAATCGATTACAATTACAACTAATCTTGCTTAAAAGTAATAAATGAGATTACTCGATTACCTGAGAAGAAAATTAATTGGCCGTTACTTGAAAAAAGATACTATATACTATATATGTTACTGCTCGAAAACTTGAAGTTTTCAGAGCAGTAACAAAGTTTCAAGACGACACATATTTTCCTGCTAATTTTAAAATTGGTTTCTCGATGCTGTCCATTATTAGATTAGAATCACGAAATGATTAACTAATTATCTTCTGAATTCCATTGAAAATCATTAAAAAGGAGGGAAAATAGCAAAGGTTACGAGTAATCTAAGTACTTCCAAAAGTGATTAGATTACTCTTGCAAATACTACCTAAACATGTGTGCGAATTATTACAAAATTACTCCAAAGAGTAATCGATGTGAAGTAATTTGATCGTTTGTAATGAGTAGAGTATACAAGTCTGATTTAATGGCTGGACCTCACGCGAAAAACATTACGCTGGAGTGTAACGAAAAACCGTTACACGCGGGTCAAGGCAACATAAAACATACATGGTTCATTGCGGGCGATGAACGTGCATAAAAGCATAGAGCTGGTACACCTTACCGTAATTAATCACGCTTAATCCTAATTAATCTTAATTATAATTAATTGTTATCGGCGAGATTTGCCCAGTGACGCAGTGAAACTCTAACCCCGTGCCATACTCGGCCCGACGCTCAGACCCCACGATGAGGAGGTGAACAGGAGTGCAGGCAGCTGATTTCATGACGTGCCCCCTCCCGAATAAATTTAAATTTTGCTTTATTATTCCTATAAACTCGAGAAGCACGTTAACGAGTCATGCATGCAGCGCATCGGAAACGACCCAAATCTACCCCTTCCAAATCATTTTTTTTTTACGGAATTTTTTGGATTGTTTGTTATGACGTGCGACACCGAAATCTCGGTTACACGGTGTCTTCTCCGTAATAAGCTCCCGTCAGATTGCGGGTACCTCGGCCGGGACTCGAACCCGCCACCTGGCGATTCGCAGGCAGGTGCATTGCCTCGGAACCGCCCATGCGGCTTTCCCCGCATACAAGCGTAACAAATCGTAACTCGCACATGATGCGAGTATAACACACTCGCGACACACTTTCTGCTCCCTGGGTTTATCAGAATGATCGAGACAACTTTAAATTTCTGGATTAAAAGTATAGGGCGTGCCAACAGTAAATGTTCGAATCGAATAGACCAGTGTCATCTCTAGATAGTTTTTTTTTTTTGTATTGTTCGGAGTGACTTTTTCTTGTACAACTAAGATAAGGAATTACACGATCGTATTCGCTTCTAACCACCATTCGGCCATCATCCCTAATTCGAAGTCAATAACACACCCACAAAAATATTATAAATAGGTGTGTGCGAATAATGGTTGGTTCAAATAGCGCAGCGTTATCCCTATTAGCCCCAAGAAGTTCGCGAGGCGCCCCCTGGCAGCGAACCGGGTGACGTCACGGCGAGGACAGAAGTTTTCCCCGACTCGCCTCGCTTACCCTGTGGAAGCTGTGACGACGTTAGCTGTTGGCGCGCTCGTTTCTACTTAATTTTTTGCGGGGTGTCTTTCATAGGAAGTGTAAATTTTTATACGTGGCTTTATTGAGGTATGGCCTGTAGCTGCAGGCGAAACTTCAACCAACGATTCAGGCATGGTTGACAGGGCAGGCAACGCATGAATCGCAGCTGGTACATGAAAATGAAGAAATATGGCAACAATTGCAGGAACATCACTATAGATTTAAATCTCACACAATAAATGATGAAGATGGTCTGAATGAATTGGCAAATTATGTATACTATTTTGCGTGTGTGTGTGTGTGTGTTTTTTTTGTATCTCTGTTTTTAAACAAGATATCCGAAGCAAAAAAGCTGCATGCTGCTCGAAAAAAAGAAATCGCCGTCCCATGTCTTATGGAAATTGGGGAATAAGCTGGATTAGGTGCCCACAATACTGTCTATGGCACCCGATGTCAACACAACCTAGAATAAGTGGGCGACGAAACAGTGGAAGACGCTTTTGTCGCCACCTTGTTTAGGGCTTGTGTAGTCACTGCACGACTTTGAACTCGATACCTGTTCATATTGTAAAATTTTCCTTCACTGGTGTGTCAATGAGTAGGCGGAACTGAAAGGACGGTCCTTAATGTTTCGTTTTATAATTTTACTCACCTAACAAAAGTTCACACCAGCTGTGGTGGGGAGCTCCCTCGGTGAGCATGTTACTAAACAACTAGGTTATTGGGGTTAATGGTGCATGTTTTACCGAACTACGCGAAGATTTTACTTTGCAACAGTCGTCCGGAAGTTCTGAGACTTCAGGTCAGCTAAAATGATGGAAATTAAAAAAAAAGTGTGAGATTTCATCTACCATACGGTGCTGTAACGCGTGCAGGTCATAAGATAAATAAAATAAAATATATTATTTAGTTATATTACATTCACCTAATCACGTTTTTTATATGAATAAAATTAACCTTACTTAAAACAAATTAACTCCTCAATCAAACCTTACTTAAATCAAATCAAATGGTTGACAGGGCAGGCAACGCATGAATCGCAGCTGGTACATGAAAATGAAGAAATATGGCCACAATTGAAGGAACATCGCTATGGATTTAAATCTCACACAATAAATGATGAAGATGGTCTGAATAAATTGACAAGTTATCATACTATTTTATGTGTTTTTTTTGTATCTCTGTTTTTAAACAAGATCTCCGAAGCAGAAAAGCTGCATGCTGCTCGAGCAACATATTAAATCCAGTTTGGGCCATGGAGAGAGAATCACAAGTGAGACAGCCCAAGTACAGGGACAAAGTAAAGAAAGAAGGAACATTGCTCGAATTTGACCTTTGCTGGATTCGGATACTATTTCAATGGACTACACTGGTGGTATCTGTGGACTTGTTTATATCATCCTTCAAGTAATGCACAACAAACGTAAGCGAAGGTGTCTAGCTCGTTATTAGTCCCTTAGGCTCTAAAATTGAGATTTTATTTAACTCAAATTGTCCTGAAGCTAAAATACCAGAAGCGTTTCTCACGCAGACTGTCACCCTTCACAGGTTCCGCATTTTCTGCTACTAGTGCTGCATCTACCACTGGACAGCCGTTCGAATGCTTGCTGTTCCTCCTGTTTTTCTCTGTTGTCAGGAAGTCCAGCTGTAGGGAGTTTGGAGGCTGAGGAAGCTTTTGGGGCCCTGCAGCAGTGTCTCTTTTAATTGGAAATGACAATTCAAACTAAACGGTGTATTTTCCGAATACCCAAGGACTGGAATAAAGAAAGATTGTCAGGAAAAAGTATAAACATTCCAAATTACGGTGCTATTGCTGCGCATATTTTGGGCAGTTCAATACATATCATACAGGCAACTGGGGCAATTCGGTCGTTTTTCCTGCTACCATACAAACTAACTTGCAGTAATTGTTCATCTTCTAAAAAATATGCCTGCATACGTGTATGAACTATATATTTAATTCACGAAGAACCTAGATTTATGTAAAACAACCCTGTTCCACGAGCACTTCAAAGGCCTTCAGACCCGGGGCCTTTAAAACATCTGCGAACCAGAGCATGCAGAGTGGCACGCGCAGAGTCATGGTCGCGAGCTAATTTGCCGACCGCCCAGAGGCCCTTGATATAAATTCCATTTCAAATGCCTGCAAAGCGTGATGCAATATTCTCCTTAATCGTGATCATGCAAGGAACAGAATTCCACCGTCTGAAACACGCCACCGCTTCACCGACCCCTCGCAAGATTGCCTTGTGTCGTGTGGACGGACCGGGAGGTTCATCGGCGGAATTGCCTCCGCCGATAGCTTTCGGGATTTGTAACCCAATTAAAAGGTAAAAGTGACAAGCAGGCTTATAAAACGTTCGGAAGCACGTCAATATCGGCCTAACCCAGCATCTTGTACACCCCCGCTCCTCGAAGAGCTTGCGGCACACAACGCTAAACCAGGAAACCGGTGCAGAGAAGCGGGCCGAATGCGGAGATCGCGGAGCGGAGTCCTCCGCCTGACGTCACGGTACACCTCACCCAATCAGGGCGCGGCGACCGCAGCGACTCTTGTGTTCGCTCTCGGGGCTAATAGTTCTAACACTGCAAAGGGAGTGGAATGTCGCAAGTTTTCTTAGCACTGCAAAAAATAAATGACACAGTGCTATTCGATTTAAACCGTTATTTGCACGCCCTTAATTATAAACACAATGACGCTGCGCTTTGAGCGCTCTCAGATTGCCTCCGTAAGCTTTGAGCGTCGGCTACATTCCGATATATGGTGAAACGAAGTATGGTGTTGTTGGCAACTCCACCAACTCCAGCCCGCCGCTCGCCCTCTCGCGAACAAACTAATGTCACATTCGTCTGGGGCGCGCACGGCACCGAGAAAATGTCGCCCCCAAGGCCACGCCACTGTGTAGGTGCACCACATGACGCACTACCAGGCGAACGCGAAGCATCCCGCAGTGCGACGCGCTCGGTGCGGTCACTGCAAGGGCAAAACATGAACGGGTGGACGGTAAAAAATATCCGCAAGAGTTGGGAGGCGGCTCGCGCCATCTAGCGAGGAATGAAAGTAACAAATTGTCTTTCAAGTGGATGGTTCAAGCATGTACTACTTGTTACACCAACGATTCGCCCGCCAACGTAAAAACAAAAACGCATGGACTATGAAACAGAGCGTTTACACATATGCGATTTTATTGACGGACTGGTGACAAGCGATAGGTACACGTCCGGTGTGAAAATCAACAGAGGCGAGGGCACGCAGGGGTTAAAAGAAAAACAAGAAATTTAATTAGGCGATAAAAAGCCGCGCATGGCGACAACACGACAAAACAATCAGAACGAAGTGCGAACACGCATTACTCCAACAACACACTCAAGAACCTTCGGGCAGCGGGGCCGCGAAAAAAACAAGACAGCACTCAATTCCCGACACGACGCGAAACAACTCACCGCTCGCGACACGAACTGCAACCGGGAAACAAGTTCGCCGGTGCAAAGAAGACGAAAGTTCCGAAAAAGGAAAGTCCCCACTGCGGGACCCAAAGTCCAGGGAAAAGTTCAAACGAAGTCCGAAGACACACCGACGTCTTGAATCCGACGAACGACGAAAGCTTCACGTGCCCGGCGTGGCGGACTGGTTGCTCGGCGGCCGACGCAACGCAGCACCGCACGCACGCACACACACTTCCC
Organism: Ixodes ricinus; assembly: GCA_037355805.1. Taxonomy (NCBI): domain Eukaryota; kingdom Metazoa; phylum Arthropoda; class Arachnida; order Ixodida; family Ixodidae; genus Ixodes; species Ixodes ricinus. The sequence continues at coordinate 51,983 of JAZHYW010026293.1, read as the reverse complement.
GAAAAGGGAAAAACCGACGCCCGTCGTCACTGCTGGAATCGTAGCCAGAGCAGAGGGCTTGAGGGAAAGAAGATAGCAGCGCCGACATCACGTTCTCTCGAGCTGCGGGCCGCCATGTTTCGCGAGACGAGGGAGGAAGACTGACGACGAGGCGAGAGAGAGAGGAGGTGCCGAAGGAAGCCGAGAGCGTTAACTCAAGGTCGCAGTGCGAGGACCTGCATGGTCTCCTTCCGACGGTGCAGCTGGTGCAGCAACGCACCGGTGCCGCGCGCCGCATGAAGTCCCAGGTGCAGCCGCGCGACACGACCTGGCGAACGTGACGCGTCCGTCGGTGCAGCGCGGTGCGGTGCGGTGCGCCCCAGACGAATGTGACATAAGAAGCAGAAAAGCGGGGACGGTGGCGGAGACGGTGGCGTGGAGTGTCGGCCTTGCTCCTATTACCGCATGATTCTGGGCGGCGTGTTGGTGCACCATGCCGTTTTAACGAAAAAAGAAACGAGTGCGTTAAAATAGGAATTCTTCCGTTCTGCTTCGCAGCTTTTAAAAGCCACCGTGCTCATTTTCTTAACGCACGTCTAACATCTAGGGAAATCCTGGAGAATCTATTTCCGACTCTTCCGCCATCTTGGAGCCACCGCATCTATGGGGTGTTGGAGTTGCGAATGAATACAGGCTGCCCCCCCCCCCCAAACAAATTATGAGTTGTATTAAAGCGACAGTTTTACGGGCGACAGTTTACAGAGATTTCGAACTTGCGGGCTGTAGTCGCCGCGCGCGCGAAGATGGTAAAAATGTTTTTTTTTCAACCTCCCCTCCTCCCGCCCCCTCTCTTGACGCAAGGAGAGGGAGGTCGGGACTTTCCGTCGGACGTGCCGCGCGAAGAAAGCGAAGAGGGCAGCCCTGTCGTCCCGCCAAGAATGACGTAACGAAGGGAGAACCTTCGTGTCGTCTGCTTCAAACAGTAGTTTTCAAACATTCCTCGATTTATGCGAAATCCCACTTTGGCAGTATCCAGTTGATACGCGTAATGTTAGATGGCTTTAGAAACTTCCACCGCGCTTGCCCACTTCACGGATCACAGAGCACTGATGGCGGTCGTCGAAGTCATTCTCTTTTTAGGAGATTGTCCTTTTTACAAAAGGAACCTAAGCCGCTCGTCTGACAGGGGTATAATATCCCTATCAGACGGACCGCTCAAGTTACTCAAGGAACGAGAAAGGGGGAAGGGGTTAAACATCTCACCCCATATGTGCGTCAGTTTCTGTCTGTGGACTTTTTCACAGCGCTATCAGAATAAGACCTATCACAGGGGTGATAATGCCGCGGATGAAAAAGGCTCGACGAGCGTAAACTGAAAATAATCTGCGAACTTGCGCCTGAAACAAATGAAAGAATGAGCGTTGAAACAGCAACAGCGAGCGAACGCCGCAGCGTCGGCGTGACAGCTGGCTGAGGCGAGACGGCGAGAGAGATTGCGCCTCGACATGGGGAGAGTGAGTCGGCAAGGTCGCGCTGGACTTCTTATCTATACTACACTCGTATTTCGTATTCGACCTAGAATGTTCGGGAGTGAGCTAGGGCGAGACTGACTCGGCAAGGAGGTCATGTTCGCGAGTGTAAAAGATAAAGAGACCGGATGAACTCGAATCTTCGAGAAGGAAGTACAGAAAAGCGTTCCTTCTGGGTTATGCACGCGGCAATATTATGACCTTTAGTGTGTCTCAAAATATTTTCTCTTTTAAGAGGACATACCATTTGTGCAGTTTCACGAGATTTTATGAATTACCTCTTTGAAATATTCTAACAATATTGATGTCCTCGAAAAGCTAAAAATTAGCCCACTCTAGTGTATATAAATTGACTCATTACATGTGGAAGAGGAAGGAAGTAATATGCAATTTAAAAACCTACAGTTTCGGAAATCGCGCGTCTGTAATCAATTAAAAAATAAAACAGCGCTTTTTAACAGTTTTAGTGTAGAGCTAAGTATAACTGTCCGTCTGTATTATAAAATGTAACATTTTATTTTTGCCTTTTCTGTTAAAGGTTGAAGCTCTTCTCAGACGTGCGTTTCAGGGTGCATCATAGCATGTGTGCACCGTTGGTAAGCATTGTTTTCATATTGTTAAGACTACTTAAAAAGAGAACTGAACTGATATGTATGCAAGAAAAAAAAAGGGTTAATCTCCGGGTGAGTCTGTTTCCGCAACTCGCTTATAATACTAATATTCGAAGCGCATGACAAGATTCGGGATTTATTACGAATCCCATTGATCAAATATTACTGACAGTTTTATGTTATATACCACTGCAATAACTTGCTGTAAAAAATGAGGAGAAAAAATTTTTTTTATCAAGCCTGCAAGGTTTGAGATACTGTCATTTATTCGAATACACGCTCTCTCATAAATGTCTAATATTTTAGTGTTAATGAAAAGAGTTAACCCTGAGCTCTTCGAAGTTCGCAATTTTATTAGAAAACTTTATTTGCATCACACAGTAGTTTGCCAAACATTGTCAAAAGGACACAGTTTCGAAGTATTTTTTTATAGACGAAACTTCAATACATTTTTTACTTCATGCAGTTTTCTAATCCCTATTTAGAGAGTTTCAAAAACGTCCGTTTTTTGTAATTTTAACGCAGTGACGCGTAAGTTGTTATCATGTAACGTGACGCAGTGACACGGATGTTTATGCTCTACTGTTGTGTTATGTTATTGCGTGCCAAGCTGGCGCGATGACGCGTCTATCGCCTTCCTACGAATCTGGGGAAAACCTTTGAAGTGAGCGCAGAAATCGACTTGGTAAATTATCGGGCTACGATTTACTCCAGAGGTGCCCGAAGAGGGCATTGCGCCAAAATCTCAAACAACAAACTTACCTAAGTCAAAAGCAAGGAAAAAAAAACGCTAATCGTTTTTTCTTACCGACTGCACCCGGGTACAAATTAATCCACGCACCCTCTGTTCGGCGCAACGATTCATCGATAGATGGCGGCAGCCACCCCGACGCCAGTCAACACCGCAGTTCACCACCCGGTCGCGCCAAAAGCAGACGACATGTAGCTGAAATTACTCGACGAACCATCGGGTTTATTTTTTCTGTGTCCAATTACCGTGTTCCCCCCCCCCCCCTCAAAAAAAATGCACTGATCAATATAGCACTGTTAAAGCGAGAGCATGTTATAATTTGAAAACATCGTCTGCTTTTGGCGCGTCCGTGCAGTAAGACGTAGAGAGCTGGTGCCGGGGCCGCTGCCGCCATCTGTCTATGGTTACGCCATTCAGATGTTGCGTGGATAGCAGACGGGCTCCGTAGGTAAGAAAAATTAGTTATCATCTTGTTTACTTGTTAATCCGGTAAGTTCGTTCTGTGAACTTTTGATGCAATGCTTCTGCCACTTTCGGGCACCTCTGTGGTAAATCATAGCACGATGCGTTACCAAGTCTATTTCTGCGGTCACTTTAAACGCTGCCCCCGAATTCATGGGTACGCGGTATAAGCAGTCGCCACCTTGACTCTGTCCGACTAAGATATTACAGTAATTCAGATTTAAAAAAAAAAACGGAAAGAGGTCAAACATGTCATTCCCTACAGGAGAAAATAAGTCAGTTTCCGCCTCAGCCACTTCAATCGTTGGTAGCTGAAAACAAACCAAAAAACAGCCAAATTTCATTCTCCACAACTGGCACCTTCAACGGAAGTTTGAACCAAGTCAACCTGTCAGGCCACGATCTACTGAGGTGAACCGATTGCGTTTCGATCCTCATCGGCATCTCTCTGATTCAAAATGTCGCGAAACACCCCCAGGGCCGGATTAAGCTACGGGCTAAGGGGCTGCAGCCCAGGGCCCAAGGCTGCCAGGGCGCACCGTGCTAACCCCCTGAAATACGAAAAAAAAATGCCATATTGTCAGGTTAGTGTAATTCAAAACACCTCAGACCTAAATAAGGAACAAAACTCTGAGGAGCCACTGGGCCCTGGCTTTCTGGCGTAGTTCCATCCCACCTCTCCCACTTTTTTTTCTTTTTTTTTTTTTAACGCGGAAACAGGGATGCCATAAAGTTCCCTTTTCTAGACGAGCTGGTGTTTTTGAGCTCGATGTAAAAGATCGTGCTAGAGCAACAAAATGTAAGCGTTGTCTCCCACCCTCCTTGTCGAAGGAGCAAAGCTGTCGACGCTGGCGGTCCCGTTGAAGTCTCTTCTAATTGAAACCAGACTGAAGGACGACCACGGAGTTCTCTATTGTACTGGGGCCCCCTCGACGCGTTTTACGGACAATGGTGGGTTGGAAGGCAAGTGTTGCCGAAGGCTACACGAGTAACATACATGCTACACATTATTTTTTGTTTAGTTTTAGTCTTTTAGCGTTGGTCCATATGGAAAGCATCCACCGAAACGACAAGTTTAAAACAAGCAAAAAGAGATATCGGTGAACCTCCCGAAGTCATCCTTTCTCACCACTAAAAAGCGTTTCAAGAAGCCGGCTCTTGAGATGTCCCCAATAACAACCCCAAAAGTTTTCGAGAGGCAGTGACTGCAAGCAACAGCTCTGGAGCCTGTGTCTGATATGCTAGTGCGATACAACACTCTTCCTGCCATCGAGTAATATGACCGCTGCAAATTTTGTACGGACCTCTGAGGCATTACTTATTACTTTTATCTTAGAGTAATACGTCCACATGGCTGCAAACTTCTAAATTACTGCAATTAGAAGAAACGACACCATACCAAAGCTAATTGAAACATTTTCTCCTTAAAATAGAGAGCATCTATATAGAGAGGAGTTTGAACATATCTCCTTAATCTTCATGAGAAATGCCTGTGAATGTGCCCAAATGACAGTGGTTACGATATTACAATCGCATTCAGTCTCAAGTATTTATTTTGTTATTTAAATGCAGAAGTCTGTTAGTTTGGGACACGACCAAGTTCAGTTATTAGAAGAGGGTGGACGAAGCGGTTTGAGCCCTAAATACACTAACCACAAAGATTAAGACTGAAGTAAGGACGGAAGTGAGGACGGATGTCCTTACTTCCGTCTATGAAAGAGAAATGCTACTAATAATGATATTTGGGGTGTGGGAATGTTTATACGGCCTAAACTTAGTCTGCCTCAACGGGCGACTTGTCTCTCAGCTGTAGATGAGAAATTTAGCCAGTGTGGTACAACCGCTAGCCTGGAGTCTTTAACGTGCACCACGCAGTAGTGATACACGACCGCACGCCGGTACGATGCTCATCCAGATCGAAACGGGCAGGGGTGGGGATTCAACCCAGGACCCCAGGGTTCTGCAGCGCGATCTTTCGCTCTACGTACTCCGAGCTGGCGTGCGTTAGAGTCACTGAAAACTGGGAAAGTAGCGCCAAGCTCCCCGTATGGTCACCATCTTGGTCCGTGAAATTAGCGATTTCTCCATGAACCCTCCGTTCTGGGTGAGCCGATCTAATTCGCTGCTAATGGGTATCTTTATGGAGAGGTTTCTTGCAAAACAATTGCGTACGTTTCAGTACCGCCACCACATGCTATGTCGGCGTTATCGGGTTTATTTTCTGTTCCTTTGTGTCCGCTTTGTTTTCCGTCCCGAGCCGCCTGAGTGGCTCGGAGGCAAACGGCCTATGGATCCCAAACTGGCACAGTTCGAATCCCAGCCGAGGTGCCCGCAATCTGACGGAGGTCATCCACCAATCCACCCATCTGGCTGCGGGGTGAAGTAAAATCATGATTTTCTGGATAAGAAAATACAATAAATTAGATTTCTTTGTTTTAAATCAAAGCTGTGCGCGTGCACAGCTTTAATGGGCGATGCGCGAGCGCACGTGCACCCATGTAGCTTTGAACGCATAGCCACAAAATATTGCGCAAAAGTATAGTATGGTATCTGTGACTTAAGGCCGGTTCAGACACTTGCGTTTGAGTGCGTTTGACTGCGTTCGGCGAGAACCGAAAGCGAGTCACCGGCACATCTGTGCTTCGTATGAAGCGTGGAATCCATTTCAAGGAATCTTCTTAGCCGCGATATAAGCAGCAGGGATGTCCTGGTGTCTCGCTGCCGCAACGCAGTCAAACGCAGTCAAACGCAACTGTGTGAACCGGCTTTAGCAAATGCAGTTAAGTGGGCCCGTGTAACAATGCTATATAAGTCGAGTTGAAATCCTACAACAGCAGTATGCAGAGCAGATATGTGGGGGCGCAACATACATACTATTTTTAACCATCCTCGGTTTCTGCATCCATTGATCGGGTAGCGACTTGCTCCCGTATCTCGCTGAACAACACGAACAACAAATGAACACCAAAATCCCCCCCCCCTTTTCTCCGAGTTGTATTTTATACACCAGTCAGAAACCAGGACCGCCAGAACAGCTTCAGAACGGCTATCGATATGCTAATTAAGTGCATTAGCTTCCCCGGGGAAAAAAGAAGAAGAAAAGAATGGCTTCTGGGAATGTCGTTTGTCGATGCTGCTTCCCCCATCCAGTAAATACCATATTTCAGGGTTTTGGAGCATCGTAATAGCTCCCGACAACGAGCGATCATTAAGCACTCCTACCATTCCCTTCCTGTGTTTGCAGTTTGTATTCGAGTGGATAATAGCGCCATGCACTATTAAAGTAATCTCGTTGCTTTCTCGGCATATATCTTTGACGCGCAGTAACATTTAGCATTTGCCCACTTCCAGAAAAAGCAACAGCTGCTTTGATTTTGTTCCGGGCCCCATTTCACCTAAATTACAACAAATCGAAACCGATTACGTTAAACACGGAAGCCGGCTGGCCGGGATAGCGCTTGAAATTGATTATCGATTATATGCTAATGCTACGCCAAATCGCTGGCACCACGAAACACGTTTAGTCACACGCGAAACCTTGGCTGCTGTTCTCGTTTCGATCGCGAAATATACACGTGTATAAAATCTCAAAAGACTTGTCCCTCTCCTACACATAAACTCCTTTCTATATTGTTTTTTATTCAAAAATTGCCAAGAAACTTACACCGGTTCGAAGAGCGCACTTATAGCTCACGGCTCCCCCGCATAAATCTCATTTACACTTAAAGTCTCTCTCACACGCACCTCGTGCATTAAATCAATCCAGCTTGTAAAAAAAAAAAAAAGGTAAACAAGAAAACAGTTTAAGTGGTCACTAATTGTAAGAATAAACAGATAAAGGGTGGACCCTTCGGATCCTTCATCCGTTATTCGTGCATTTATATATAGTTTACTTCGGGATGCTGTGAAAGAAACTCTCGCAGGCAAACTTCGACTAGTTATCAAAACGTATCTATATTGTGTTACCGGAATTTTTTCTCTCCAGAGTCTCATTGCGTGCCGGGCGTTTCGAAGTAAAAAAAAAAACAAAAATAAGCTTTACCACAAAAAAAAATAAATTAAGTTTTGATTTACGGAACGCTTAGTCTCCGTTCAAATGTAACGCTTCCGGACAAGATGCAAAGGTTTCAGAACTTAGCGTTATCCTGTTCAAAAGTTATCAATATTTTTTTTTTTTTACGTTTCAACGGATAAAAATAATAAACAAGGGTTTTGTTTTTGGTAGAAGACGCCAATTATCTCCACGTATACGCGCGCTTCGTTGGCCGCCATTTTCTCATTTAAAATTTACAAATTTCGATTCTAACTTTTGAACCAGATATCGCGCGGTAAGCCTTTCGAAAGTTTTCCATCTAGTCCCACAACCGGTAGCGCTACATTTGGGCGAAGACTGACCGTTCTGCGACGCATTGTTTATTTTCTGCGGTGAGAGAAACACGGTTCACTTTTTCTCCCAAACATTCGGTGTATACCTCTACATATAGTATAGTCCCAATCTATACAATCAATGTGAGGTCAAAAAAAACAAATCACGACAATTAAATAACGCTTGTAAGAGGCCCTTCCAGATTCGAGGCGAAGACCCGATTGGCACTTTCAGTGCAAGCGATAAAACCCGCACTAAAAATACATAATAACTTCTCTCAAGCGCTCGTCCTATATGGTGCGCCTCCCGCCGACAAAGCGGCACTAATGACGGTTTTAGGTATGCTAATCCGACACCCGCACGGCGTGGTGGCTCCGCGTTTTCATAATCCACGTCTCTAGGACTAACAAAGAGGTGGCTTGCGGCTTTTGTCGGACCAATGCATGGATCGAGAGCGCGGACCTCGGTTAAACAGGGGTCGAGGGACACACAGGAGGTTTGCCGCCGATAAGGGTCCGTCTTCGGTATACACACACCACCCAAGATAAAATTACTCAAAAAAGCGCTCGTCGACTTCCAGCTTTTACGGACAAACACTGTTGCGGTAAAGCGAGACAAAGTTTTGCGCGGCTCCATCGTATACAGACACTTTTATCGGGGTGCTAACAGGTGTGAAGCGGCGTTGAGGTTTCCGTGAACGTGCCGTCGGAATAATCAACGTTAATTCAACGGCGAGCGAGGCTGTATATACTAGTATAGGCCCCGGCGCGAAGAACAATGCTGATTCGCCTATAGTTAAGCGGGGGTGAGGTGAAAGGGACTTTACTTAATTAGGCACGCTTATAGAATTCTGTCTAGGGTAGACTTCCAACAGTGGTGCATAAATTAGTGGTGCTTCTCAATCTTCGATCTTCCGGGCTTAAAGCATTTTATTTTTTACTTTTTAAGTCATGCGTAGCCCTAAAATAAATTATAGTAAGGTAAACCGTGTTTGATGGCAATAATATAAATAAGATTTTTGTGCGACTTCCATGCGTACGCTTCATGCCTTTGTCTCTTTAGCCGAAGTTGCGATCATTCATGCGCGCAACTAGCGCAATGAATTGGATTGAATTGTGGTGGTCTAACCCTCCGTAACCGGCAATCAAAGTGTAACACACAAAAAAATAATATAACTAGCCATTGTTCTGCGAGAACATATAGTAACAGGGCGAGAACAACAGGGAGGTCTTTCATGTTGGCCCGCCTCCAGCGCTAGCTTCCTGCCTTCGATAGCGCTTGTCTCGTGGGCCTCGAGCTTGCATATATACGCGGCCAAAGCACGACGGAAGACAACTAGCGTGCTGGAACGCCGGTTCTCCGAAAGATACGCCCTGCCGTTCTCATCATGTCAGTGGCTATTAGCGCCGAGATGTTTTGGTGGCGCCCTCTTATGGTTTCTCTCCATGACGTCACGACTGGGATTTGCCTCGCCGTGACGTCACCAGCTGTTAGTCTGGCTACTTCACCATCGGGTGCGACGACGAGTTCGATGGTGTGTTTAAAAAGCACAGTAGAAGCTAGGAGACATCGAAATCCGAAACTAACACCGTCAAAGTTGACGATCTGACAGTGCCTCATATGCCCAGGGTTTGGCCAATCGTGGAAAGCGGACCACAGCGACGCTTTTGGCCGCGCACTATCCGGGGTCACACTGCTTATACATCCTACTGATTCCTACATAAGAAGGTCTGCATACAGGTTCGAACGCGAGTCACCGCGATATCCGTGCTTCGAATGCCGCCTGGCTATGAGTTCAAGGAGAAAACTTAGCAGGCGGCATTCGAACCACGGATATTGCGGTGACTCGTATTGGCAGATTTTGTCTTTTGTATGATGTATGGGCAGTGTAACCTCGGCTTAAATGGCTTGCACCGACGTCACATCAGCAGACCATCGTTGTGGTCTTGCTGCCGAGCGCGTACAACCTGCAGTAAACATTTCGCACCGCGGAATTGGTTTTTATTGTCAGGGGCAAATAAAGCAATTACCACCAGCATGGTGCGATGACGAGGGGTATTCACTGGACGCTAGGGTGCCTTCATGTGCGCTTTGCTTAGGGTGGTGGCATCTCTCCATTTTGTCCCACACGTTTATTTTTATTTTTGTTTAGAAGCGCGTGAAAGAGCGTGTCCCTGCGCGTCTGTATGGTCTGTAGCGCTGACTGTGCTAAGCCGACATTTTGTTTTCGTCGATTTCTTTGTATTTTCCTGTGAGCGCGTGCTGTCGGCATCGGGTACTACAAAGGGTGGCATCACCCTAAACAGAGGGACATTGAGGCATCCTACTGGACGCCATATCTGAGCTCTTTGTTTAGAGGGCATGCTCAGAATGATCTCACATTAATAGGCTGCTAAGACCGGCAATCTTGACGGTGTGGAATGCACACCCGACGTACACAACCAAAAGCATCGCTGTAGTCGGCTTTCCGTGATTGGCCAGATCTTCACCACGACGTCCCGAGTAGATAAAATCATGCTTTCATAGGCAGAAATAAGAGTAATGTCAGTCTATCAACTTTGACGGTTTTAAAAACGCGATGACTCTGCTTCCACCATGCTATTTACACACATCGTCGAAACCGTCCTTGGTGGCGGATAGTTATGGGCGTGACGTCACCGATAGGGACCATAAGAAGGAGCCTCCGTAACATTTTGTCACCAATAGAATTGTGCCAAGTGTTGGGAGACGCGGGTGCGAGGCTTCGTTTACATCTTCGCACATCTGTCTTTCAAAGCTCAGTCCAGAATATGAGGTACGGGGTATGGAACTGAACGCCTCGGTGAGGCAGTTGCACACCGGAAACAAGCATCCGAGAAACCGACAAGACGCTGCGCGTTTTGGAGCCCGATCGTTTCGCCGTTGACCGCCTTGAACAAACAGGCTGATTTCTAGGGGCCCTTTATCGGGTGCGGTCTTTGTCTTTCCCATGGGGCGCGCGTACGCCACGGTCGTCCCCCAGATAAGAGCGCTGAGAACGGTGCCGGCTGTGGCGCCTCCATCAGCTTTGTCTACGGAAGCATGGACGGCGAAAAGAAGCGACATACGAGACGAGGAACGGCGTTCTCCGGCGTCAATTCCAAGTTGAAATGAAGACCTCTCCGAAAACACATGACTTGCACTGACGCCGCACCAGCCGCCACTGTGATGGCCCTGCTGCTGAACGCGCACCTTCTGTAGCATAAATTTCGCACCCTAAGAACTAACTGTTGTGTGTATGTTTCATGGACAGCGGAAAGTTGCCCGGCCCCAGTCGGCGTCATGTGGTGACTCCGCTGTAGATGAGGAATTTAGCCGGTGCAGTACGACTGCTAGCCTTGGATCGTCAACGTGCATCACGCCGTAGTGACTCCCCACTGCACGTTGGTGCGATACTCATTCAGATCGAAGCGGGCAAAGGTGGGGATTGAGCCTATGCGGAGGGCAAGTTTGTCTGCTTCTCGCGCAGGGGTTAGCGGTGACGTCAGAACGCCGAGCCCTGATTGGCTGATCGCGGTCCCCTATCTGAGCGTCGTCTGCTCCTTTGCAACGTCGTCTGCTCGCAACGTCGTCTGCGTCTGTCTTACCTTTCCTGCGACTTTTGCAAGTGCAGAGGCCAGATTCACGAAACTATCTTACGCCAAAAATATGCGTAAGACAAAACTTAAAAACAAATTCGTATTCACGAACCGAAATTTTCGTAAGTTTTGCGCAGGTTACGACGAAATCCTACGACAGCTCCGAAGCTACGCACTTGTTACGATCAAATCAGCATGGCCGACAGCGTCGCGGTCGCGACGACCAACGGACGTTTATTTTTCTACGTGCGCTTCTCTCGCGTCCCGACTTCAAGCAGCAAGAAAAAAGTAAAAGTACTTGAACCAGACCACGACGAACAAGAACGCTGGATCCACAAACACCCGGGAAAAGCTCCAGCGGCCACGATTCCACCGACACCGACCAAGCGAACTCGGCAGATAGGCCTAGCAGCCACTCCGACTCGGTGACCGTCTGCCCACGACCGGCTGGCGTGCTGAATGGAATGTGCCCGCGCGACCCTTGTGAACCCTTCCCGTATTATACTGTGATCACTGACCTCAATTTTAGATTAAGAGGTCAATCTCTTCCTCTTGTCATCTCCTTGTTTTCCGAGGCAACGGTGACTCTCGCCGGTGAAAAAGCGGTGAATATCCGACAGACGCAGGAAAGGTAAAGGAGCCATCGCTTTGACTAGCAGACGTAAAGCAGACGACGTTAACTGCGCCAACCCGCCGACGCCGTTAAAGAATGAGGAGTCTTGCCGCACACGAAAGGGGGAAAAAGTATTTGGGAGGGAACTTGCGGACACTAGCACGCTCACTCTCGGTTCTTAGCAAACAAACCTCGGCGTCTCGGGACACCTCGCCAGTGAGTACTTTGACTTCCCTCCTTGATGCGCGTCTGCTGGTTGTTCGACAAAAACAACGAACCGCTCGAGTTATTTCGTCTGCCTTCTCTGAAAGGCGAAGTCGAGCTCGCTCGTAAAGACCTGCACTTCCGAAGTCGCAGGAAAGGTAAGACAGACGCAGACGACGTTGCGAGCAGACGTTGTTGCAAAGGAGCAGACGACGCTCAGATAGGGGACCGCGATCAGCCAATCAGGGCTCGGCGTTCTGACGTCACCGCTACTTCCTTTCTCATGCGCAGAAGACGAAAATGACCCTTGCCGAGGCGTACAGGGTACCTGGGCGCTGCAGCGCGAGGTTTTCGCTCCACGTGCTGCGAGCTGCGGTGCGTTAACACGGGCGGTCACCAATTGGCGACGAGCGCGACCGAAAGCGTCGCTGGCGGTCGGCCCATTCACGATTGGCCGAACGCTGACTATGGCGATGCAGAGGATTACTCGTCAGCGGAAATGCAGAGGAGATGAACTTTAATCCCGACCGCTGAAGGCAGTGTTCCTTTGAGAGTGCAGACTTGCACCAGTGTACGCATTGGCAAAGCAATCAAATCACTTGTAATCGAGTGCCCCTGGAGTAATTTTCGCAATCAGCTGATTCGCGCGTAGGCAGGTAATCACAAGAGTAATCTGATTACTTTTTTGAAGTAATACAATTGCTTGTGACCAATGCAATTTTTCCACGGGACCCCCCCCCCCGCCCCCCCCTCCCCGGGCACACGCCTTCTTTTTTTTTTTTATGAAATGACAAAAATAATTTTTTTTTTCGGAACGGAAAAGAAAGATTTGGCGGAGCTGTAGGCAGCGAGGTCAATCTCACCTCACCGCGCTAATAGTTTCTGTGGAATGTCCGTTTTTATTTTTTTTTTTCGAGGCCGGGACCGGGAGTAGGAAGCCCCAGGAAGCCACAGTGCGTGACAAAGCGCCATTCAGGGCAGAAGTTTGAGGAAGCAGAATGTAACTCTCGTGTGAAGTCCTCTCGTTCAAACTAGCCCCCTCACACACGCACACACACGCAGAAAAAAAAATCCTGCTTAGGGTACCCTACGCAGCCCGTAGGATGACCAGAACCGAACGCCTACAGCCGAGTGCAAAATATAACAAAGGCGGTAAGGAAATATTTCCCATTTCCCCTACGTGAGTGCTGCTGACAATGCCAGCGTTTCGAGTCGAAAAGTGGCTCAGGGGCGATCTCTTCCGCTTCCGACATGTCATGATCCGTTTCAAATCCTGGAGCTGCTGCTCTTTGCACAACAACATGCGAGCTCATCCGTCATGTGAATAATAAAATGAGCTGACGCAACCTCTTGCAGAGCGACAACCCTTGCATCAAGCTTAAACAAGATCTAGAACCCCCTCTCCGCCCCCCCCCCCCCCACACACGCACACTGGCGAAGCTGAGAATCACTAAACGTCTTGAAACGAATTCATGCTTCGCCTCCGCCTTCGTGAAGGTGCAACGGCCACGAAGAGAGGAGCCAGTTTTTTCTTCTTCAATACTTGTGCCAAATGCGAAATATAGGTTGGAAAGTTACTTCATTGTTATGAGCGCTAAAGATAAGTCGTAGCCACACAATAAAGTAATCGGAAAAGTAATGATTGCGCCCCTACTGCGTGACGTCCAGTTGCTTTGCTCGTCGGAAAGTAATCAAGTAATCTAATCAGGCCACTTTTTAGCCGGAAGAGTCAATAGTAATTGTAATCGATTACCCTTTTTTTAGTAACGTGTACGATGACTGGGTGAGAGTGCAATGATTTCACGCTTCCACCATGCTGTTTGCAAACACCACATCGAACTTGTTGTTCGCAAAAAGGTAACGACGTCTGCAAGGGGAACCATGGGAGGGCGCCACCAAAACGTACTGCCGCTAGCATGCGTTCTTTAAAGCTAAAGGGATACTGAAGCGAAAACTTGAAATGCACCGCATTATGGTCAGAAATAGGTTTAATACGATCACCGATATCCGCAAATCCCATAATCGCGCCGTTTGTATCCTGAACGGATGGCTATATTTTTCACTATGCGGGCCCGATTGGGCGCGCGCTCGAAAATCGGCCGACATCGGAGGCAGCGATGCGCTCTTGGGATATTCGGCGCATTCGTGACGTCGCTTAAGCGCAGACAGGGAAGCGCTTACGGCGTGGGTGTTGTGGTTACAGGCGCTGCCACTTGGCGGCGCGCCGACGACGGACGACCTGTGACAACGCCGGCACGTTTGCGATGTGCGCTGCGCGCACGCTGCACCACGGCAAGTCGGCAGCCACGCCACCACTGACAAAGCGCTCAGAGGCCGGATTCGTCAAAGCGAACCGCTGGCGAGAAAAAGTGCGGTGCGACAGAATTTGAAAGACAACCATGTTCTCGAAGCGAAATTGTTTTAACTTTTGCGCAGGTTACTACAGAATCCTACGACAGCTCCGAAGCTGTCTCACGCACTTTTTACGATCAAATCAACCTGGCCGACAGCGTCGTCTCAGTTCACCTGGTCGCGACGACCAACAGACGTTTGTTTACGCATGCGTGCTCTTCGCGCGTCCCGACTTCAACCAGCAAGAAAAAAGGAAAGGAGTACTGGGAACGGACCACGACGAACAAGAACGCCTGGATCTACAAACACCTTGAGAGAAGAGTTACAAGTTCGGCCACGATTCCACCACGGCATGTCCTGGGCCGCGACCGTCTGCCCAGCGACTGGCTGGCCTGCTGGTGGAATATGCCCGCGCGGCCCTTGTGGGACCCTTTCCCGGATGCAATAGTTTGAGTCTCTGAATCCAAATTTCGAGAGGTCAATCTCTTCCCTTAGTACATCTCGATCTCGCTTGTTTTCCGAGGCAGCGGCGACGAGCGCTGCCGTCGCCAGTGCTGACTCTCATTGATTCTATCTCCTTGTTTCGTGTGATATAGAGCTCAAATAAAACGCCATACAGATTACCTTCGCAGCACTGGCATGTACACTTTGTTATTAGTATGCCATTTTTATTCTCCACACGACGCTACGTCACCGTCGAGCTGTAGCAGTTCGTGGGAGCTTCAGCCGATGTCGGTCGCAACCTTTCTTTGGTTGTCTGGCGACGTCAGTATCGAATTGTAATCGTAAAAGATCGGTCCAGAAGCGCTTATCGAAACGCGGCCTAACAGAGCGAATCCGTACCATACGATCCAACGCGCGCGTCACGCTCCGAGTGCAGGAACAGGTATTTGCGTAGCTCTTCTGACACTCTCTGTAGTTCAAGCGTATCTTTTGACGTCGGCTCGCAGCTCCGCAGCTCTCTGCTTGACTCGCAGCAACCAATTCCGGCCGTGCCAGAAGCGTGCTCGCGTCGTGTCGCAGCAGCCGCAACGAGCACGGAAGCTCACTGCGGCCAACTACCGCTTTGGCTTTCTCCGCCAAAGGCTTTCAGCTAAGCGCGTTCAGGCCCTGAGCTAATCTCTGCCGGCAGCCGTGTCTTCCACTGAACGGCGCTGGCTCCCTGCCGACAAGTGATGCCTACGAACTTCCCACCATCCACCAGATGTGAATTTGAAATCGTTTAATTAGGTTTAAATTAGTTCTCCTGTGTTTTACAGCGCGATATTGATATTTAAGAGGTGGTGCCTCTCCCAGCCCATACGTGTGCAAAAAGATCGACGCTAAAATTTCGTTTCAGTACCCCCTTTAAGTAATGATCGAGAAAAACACCATCTTCCCGAGGGGAACCATGGGGTGATGCGGAGCATCGTGTTGGTTCCGAGGAAAGAGTCAGTTGCGTGCTGACGTCGAGAGATGGCGCCACCGACTGCCCTAGCGTAACCCCCTACGCGAGCCTTCGTCGCGGCTCGCGGCAGAGAAACTTGGAACGCTCGCCGCTCGCCGTTTATTCTTTTTCACACTTGAAGGAGAGGAGATTAGAGGAGGAGAGTTGCGCGTGCGCGCGCGGTGTGAGGAGAAGCGAACGCACGCGCAGTGCACGCAGCTGGTAGAGAGAGCGAGAGCGACCAGAGTAACGCGCAGCTGTTGGAGAGAGGGAAGGAGGAGAGTTGCGCGTGCGTAGTGTGACTGCGGACTACGACGCCGACGCCGCGGGACATAGACCCGAGCAAGAGATGCTCCGCATCTAAAAAAAAACGTAAAGAAACCACCACAGCCGTTAGCCACGTAAGCACGAAATGTGTAGGTCGGTCAGTCCGTTACCGCTAACCGATCTTGAAAAAAGACAGAAACGGCAACCCCGGTCATTGGCGTGAGAGCTGAGTGCGCTGCTGACTGAGCTACAGACCCAGTATGCAAGAACGGGAGGAGCAGAAGCAGGTGGTGTGAAAAAACACGCGGAGCGGAGAGGGTGGAAAGGGTAAGAAAGAAAGGATCAGAAATAGGTGGTAGAAAAAGGGCGCGGAACGAGAAAGTGGAAAGGCCAGGAAAGCGCGCTTCCTTTCTCTTGGTGACCCAGAAAATTCAGCTCAAAGGTTTTGTAACCGGGTGGTGCTGAAGAGAACCGCGAGCAGCGTCACAAATAAGCAATAGTTTGTAATCTGTTTTCATACGAAACCCAGCTTCTCTCTCACGCGCGCCATTTGCCTCTATAGCCTTGACGATGCCACCAAAACGCGGGCGCCAGCCTCAAGATCAGGGTCCTGACGACCAGGAACGGAAACGACCATCGTCGACTGCGTCCATACACGAGGCGTTCCCGGTCTGCGTTGCATGGACTTTGTAGCGAACTTCTCGGTACATAAATCGTTGCTCTATGTAACGTCCAAATCAGAAGGCAACGGCAACACCGTTAAGAACAACAAAAACCGCGACAAGAACAACCACGACAGCCACTGCAGTGCCGCCAATAATCGCCGCACTGTGTTTGCGTGAGGTAAATGGCGTAATCACCACAGTAACATTCCCAAGGTTGAAAGACTTGTGGAACATCAAAGGAACTTCAATTAAATTTGATTTCTTTTCAATAAATTTCGCGCCAACGTTGGCCCTACCAAGCTGCCGCATTAAAACACGCTCGCAGAATTACAAAACTTGCAGACGATTTTTCCTGTCGTTGCTGTTTTATTTTCGCTCTTTTTCCCCCTCAAAGTATGGACTCTGTTCACATCAAATTCGAAAGGCTCCCCGACGTCGCCCTGAAAGCAAGACCGGAAGAACTTCGGCTTATCGGCGCGCACGGCGTCCCGTGGGGAAACGCAGCGGACGATACAAGTCACCGGAGCCAATCTAGAGCTCGAAACTTGTCACATGACCTTCCGGTTGGACGAAGAAACGCGTGGAGCGTGAAGTCACGCGGCAAATGCTGAAGGCCGGATTGGCTCAGATCACTCGTCGCTTCCGCCGCGATTCACCTTATGGCGAATCGGAGTATAGTTGACTCTCGTTGTACACACGAGGCGTTCGAGTTTTAGTAAATCGTTCTGATAACTCCGATAACGATACTTCGCCGACGCCTTTGCGCATGCATCCTATCATCATCGGGTGTCGTTATTGGAATTACCATAACTATCGACTAAAACTGCCCATTGTCAACCTATGGTTATCGGAGCCGCAGACAACGCGGGAAGTAAAGAAAGTAACGCGGTGAACCCACTGGTCCAAGTTGTTGCTTGGAAGCCATCTTTTGTTTTATCTTGGGTCGCTTTATCGTGCATATAGTGACCATGCTTGTTCTGCCAGTCAACAGAGCCATCTACAAGCCAGCCAACGGACGTCAGTCCATTTTTTAAGGGGTAATGATATATATATTTTTTTTTTATTTAAAGGAATAACACTTTGCAAGGCTATTTGTATTATTTTTCGCAGATAACAGTTTAAAAGTACTTTTATATACCTTGCCAATAATTGCCTTTCGCGCGCTGCCATCTTTGTCCACTGGGCTGTGTGAACGCGTTCTGAGCATGTGCAGTAGCACACTTCTGCTGAACACCAGACGGCACGCACCCGCAACTAGATATATACCTTTATATTAAACAAAAGTTAGACGGCGCGCAAGCGTTCATATCTGCATATATAACTCTGAGTAAAATAAATGTTAGTAAAAAATGAAAGCCGCTTACAACTCCCTGTAACGCCGAATTAGAGCGCAGCTCTTGAGGAGGAGGGGAAGGCACGGGGGGTGGGGTCACGTGACCTGGGGGGGGTCACGTGGCCTGGGGGTCACGTGACCTCGAGGGGTGTGGGGCGGAGAAAATTTTCCGCTAAACTTAGCGGGGAAAATTTTCCGCTAATTTAGCGGGGAAAATTTTCCGCTAGATTAGCGGGAAAATTTTTTCGGCTAAATTTAGCGGGGAAATTTTTCCGCTAAATCTAGGCAAATTCACCCATCATGAACCGCGCGGTTACGCCGACGGCGACGCCGACGCCGCTCAAGCCGGAAACGGGCGCCTAAGAGCTGCGCTCTAAAAAAACACTGGCTAGCTAGCGCAAGCCGCCACCCGATTCAGCGGATTGAGCCTCATGCATCCCTACCAGTGATTCGGCACTTTTTCCCTGGCTGATAAGCGCTGGAGAGGTCCCTGGCTTGCTGCTTGTTTACGCTTCCTGTTTCGTGGTTCGTTCTTCGGTGTTCTCGTCGGCGAATGCCCCAACCTCATTGGCTGCGGGACGATGATCACGTGCGCGCGACTCATCACGCCCTGCGTCTCATCAGCTGTCCGTGACTTTACAGCAACTCAACTCTGATGTCACGCCGCTCTGGGGGCGCTGCTGTTGGTACTGCGCATGTGCAGACTCTTCATCTCACGCGAATCTGGTCCCAGTGTGGGTCGCATTTTTCGGAGGTGCAATCCGGGACAGCGGGGCTCGGGCCACCGGCTAGCGCCGCGAAGCGGCGTGTACGGGTGGGCCAGGGGGGTTAATATATTTTTAATAATAATCCTGCAGACTGTCGCCGCTAAGCGGCGACAGCCTGCGGATGGTTTTTTAAAACATGGGAGGGTGTTAACACGCTCTCATGTAAACATGGAAGGGGGGGGGAGGGGAAGGGGTTAACACGCTCTTATATACGCACATTTCGCCTGGTCCGTACTTGTTCACAACTCAGAGTGTGGGCCGCGGCCAAATCGTGAATCCCGATGATTCACATCGGATGCTGATGCTGCATTCTCGTAAAATGCCAAAGGCTGGCCACGCCCAGTTTGCATCGTTTCTTCAGCGCTTCTGTAAATTGCCCTTTTTGGGTTGGCTGGATGGACCGCAGAGGATGCTACGAAGCACCCCAGCCAATCGAGCGCTATGAACGTGTAACTTGACTACGCCTCCCCATCTCCCGCGCGTCACTGCACCCCTTCCGAAGGCTGGATCGGCTTCGAGGGCTTGTAGCGTCCACTGCGCTTCATGTTAAGGTGAAACAGCGTTCGCCGCAGACACGATGACAGAAGTATTTGCTGGCACTCCTCACTCGTGTTCGAGGTATTATTTACCTCAAACGTACGTGCGCTTCGAGCACGTGTGCTGACAGGTTTCCGTACGACCAATGAGGTGTTATCGGTGTGCTAAGGTTTATACTAAGCCGGGGTCACACCGCTCACGCATCATACAAAGGCAGTCTGCAAACACGAGTCACAGCAATATCCGTGGTTAGAATGCCTCGTGCCAAGTTTTACCTCGAACCCATTGCCGAGCGGCATTCGAAGCGCGGGTATCGCGGTGACTTGCGTTCGAATCTCTATGCAAACTGCCTTTTCCCCGGCTCTATGCGGTTCATGACGCAATCGTGGAACTTCTGGTGTGGGGCAAATACATTGCCCCATAACTAAAAAAATGTTCGGTTTTTTTGTGTGTTTTTTTTTTGTCACAGTTGTTAGGTTTTTTGTCTTTTTGTTTTTTATTCGTTCCAGGTTGTAACTGGACGAGACCGGCCACACTCCTACTCCTCGCTGATTCTATAGGCAGGTCCTTACGGCCGCTGGAGGTCCGTGTTTCAACGGGGAAGCTCCCACGAAGAGTGAACGGCTGCAATGCAATGGAGCGTCGACTTTATTTTCATGCAGCGCCGAGACGCACTCCTTCGTCACCGAGGCAATCGAAAGTTGAAACCATGCCCCTCCTCTTCATGGTCAAAGAGGAAGTAGTCTATTGGACCCGAGCCCGATGCCGAGCGTCCCTCGACGCGTTGATTGGACGCGAAGCCCAGCCGAATGCTGACGCAACACTCGCGCCCAATCCGTGTCTTCGCCTCGGTCTCACTCTGATGCAGGGATTTCTACCCACCCCTAGGGGTGGGTTGACGTTACTTGCGGTATCACAGTATTCATACCGTGACTTTTTTTTCTCACGTTGCTTTTTTCTTTACTTTGTGCTTTCCTTAAAAAACCCTAAAAAGAAAAAGAAATTAACTGTTTGGTTGGTACACGCGTGTCGAGAAATAAATTTTACGCGAAAACAATTTTTAGAGCATTAATGACGGCGAGATATCTATTTGAACTTCTGCGCGCAAAGTCCATGACGTCACGAAATGGTTATTCGCCATTTTGACCTTAACAAGATGGTCATTCGCTCTTTCCCCCTCAACGTGAAGGCGAAGCCGATGTACCTGTCTTCCACGCGCCCGACATGCAGAGAAAAAACAACTCGAAAGATGGTGACTACTGACTAAATCGCGTATCGCGCCGTCAATACTGCTCTAAAAAAAATAATAAATTTGCGTAAATTTAATTTTTTGACACGCGTGTCCCAACCAACCTGTTTAAAAAAAATTATTTTTCTTTTTAGGTTTCTTTTAAAGGAAATTATGCATTCCTCATTAAATGTTTAAATTGGCATGCTGAATATAGACTTCCAGAACCTCTGTCGGGCACCACAAATTCATCTCTGTCCACACGAAGAAAAAAAAAACAGCGGAAAAGGAGTGAAGTAAATAGAGAAAGAAATTACCTCTATGTGGCTACCCCCCCCCCCCCCCTCCCTTCCCTTTAATTTCAATTCCTGGGGAAACCCCTGCTCTGATGACGTCAGAGTTCTAGTGCACAGGCTCTCATTATTCTAGCTGGTGTTGGCCTGGCTCGAGAAGGCGTGCTCCCTGCTAAGGCGCAGAACAAAGGGAAGCCCTCGGCGTTGCAACAATGAAGCCGTGGCGGCAAAACAGGCTGCTCGAGGAGAGGAGGACGTCAAGAGGGCGGCAGCTGTGGCAACAAAGCTACTCCCACGAGAGCCTCCGGGAACCGAGATTAGAACGACTATCGGGGTGGCACGCCGCCTGCCCGCACAAAGAAGCCCGACAGGATGGCTACACTTTGTCTCACCTTGACACGGGCTAACCGCAAACGCGACAAGCGCCAGCTCCTGCGTCTGATCGTGCGTCGGGTGCACGAGCGCTCGCGCAGAGGGGGCGGTTAGTCCATGAACGGCCGCTCGATCCCCTGCTCTCCCGCTTCCGGAACAGGTGATCGAAGGGCCGTGGTCCATGCCACGTTGGTCCACGTAAGGATGAAACGAAACATTGGTGACGTGCGCTATCAAAAGCGTCGCTCTGGCCGGCTTTCCACGATTGGCCCATTCTGCTTTCATACACGGATATAAGAGTAATGTCAGACTGTCGACGTTGTCGGTTGAAAGGCGCGATAACACCCAGCTTACACCGCGCTTTTTACACGCGTCATCAAACTCTCGTTCGCAACTGGCGATAAAGTATGCCAGGATTACAGCTCGTGACGTCCCGGAAAGGCCAATCCTGGTCACGACGTCACGGATAAGAACCATCAGAGGGCGCCACCGAAACGGCTGGGCGCTATTACACGCGCCCCCGAGAGAGGGAGAAATTCATCCCAAGAATTTCCGAGCGACACTCCGACTGAGACTTTTAAGACGAAATCTGTCAAACATCTGAACAGATACCGATTGCTTGGCACTGACGAAACGCATTTGTACTCTTTAAAATAAAATTATAATAATAACTTCGGCGCGTTAATTTTTTTAACAGGTCACATACCGGACCAATCGCTATGACCTAAGTAGCTTATTGAGCGAATGACGAAGGCCTAAAACTCTTCGGCTGGAACACGCAATCTTCGCAGGGACAATGAGCGTGCCATTTCGGTGGCTCATTTTGCTCACTGCCCCTGAGCAAATCTGTGCTGCAGGTATATATCTATTGTTTTCCGTACGCATATTTGTTATTCGCTGTAAGAGTTTCCTAGACAGCGGCGATTGGCCTACCTCGTGTTTCCCGGGAAAGCAGACGCGCGGGCATTTCTGTTTGAGTTTATACGGGCAGACACTGAAGGAGAGGAGGAAATGAGAGCGCGCGAAATTCAGAATTAGCCGACAAGACCGCCGAGGAACGAATCACAAAGCACGGAGTTTCTTAAAGAGCAACTCCAGCACTTTTTTTTCCTATTTTAGGATTAGGACGGTGGTTGGTGAAGGAAGTGTCCCTAAATTACCCGATGACCGTTTGTTTTTACAGCGCAGCTCTTAGGCGCCCGTTTCCGGCTTGAGCGGTGTCGCCGTCGGCGTCGCCGTAGCCGTTGGCGTCGCAGTCGGCGTCGCCGTCGCCGTTGGCGTAACCGCGCAGTGCATGATGGGTAATTTGCCCGCTAAATTTAGCGGAAAATTTTCCCCGCTAAATCTAGCGGAAAATTTTCCCCACTAAATTTAGCGGAAAATGTTCCCTGCTATATCTAGCGGAAAATTTTCCCCGCTAAATCTAGCGGAAAATGTTCCGCGCTAAATCTAGCGGAAAATTTTCCCCGCTACATCCAGCGGGAAATTTTCCCAGCTAGGGAAACTTTCCCCACTAAATCTAACAGAAAATTTTCCCCGCTAAATTTAGCGGAAATTTTTCTCCGCTAGATCTAGCGGAAAATTTTCCCCGCTAAATTTAGCGGAAAATTTTCCCTCTCTCGAGGTCACGTGACCCCAGGCCACGTGACCCCCCCCCCCGTGCCTTCCCCTCCTCCTCAAGAGCTGCGCTCTAATTCGGCGTTACAGGAAGTTGTAAACGGCTTTCATTTTTCTTTTCGTTTTTTAGATATTTTGTGTAGTTTTGTAGAAATCCTGTCTCAAAGTTTGGTTTCCGGGGTCTATTTCGAAACCGAAACTGCCGGCTCGCACATGATGGATATCCTCGTGACCAGCAGCATGACCACCGTGTGACGTAAAGTTCGTATTGCGGTACCGCAAAATCTACAGCTGGTCCAGTCGTAGGAGCAGTTCCGATCAGTCACGTAAGGGGCTACGGCTGTTTTACTCATTCCTTTGCAGATACCAAATATCTGGAGCAAAAATGAATACACATTCATAAAGTTGCCGGCCGAAAAGCGATTTTTCCACGATGAACGCAGGCTCAGAACGAGCCCACTTCTGAGAAGAACTACAATCCTGGACGGTGTGCAACGCACGTTGCAGAAGCGTTGTGAAAGCTAATCGTAAGCTCGCGCTGAGCAAGAACGGACTAAACTATATGGCCGCCAGTGAATGCTACCTACGGCACCACGACGCGCTTGAGCGAGCAGGGTGTCAATAATAATCGTGCGCGATCGCCGAAGAGCACTCACAAACTACGGCCGCTAAAACATAGCGCCACGAGCAGAAATCGTCCGCTGGGACGGCTGAAAACGCAGCAGGACAACACGGCGAAACAAGTGGCAGACGAACAAGAAACCTCCTTGAAGACGAAAATGGCATCACGGCTCAAGGCTGCTTGACAATCAACCCGCTGAATGCTCGGTGCATTCTTAATGTCGCTTTTAGAGTGGATTGCACCTGACCACGACCGACAAGACCGTTAACGGTCTTGTCCATGTCGGTCGTAGTCAAGCGCAAGTGTGTGAACGGGCCTTTAGTGCAATACACTGGCAGTGCTCATATTTAGTATCTGTAGATCGATACAAATCATTTACTTTGGTTCGAATCATGACCGGAGTTACCCTTTAAGGCCTGTTCACACATGCAGCGGAGAGCGCTACAAGCATGCATATCACTGACCTCGCGCTGACCTGACCTCGCGCTCAAAACTGTTGCTCATGGCAGGCGATAAGTAGCTGACGACACGTGAGCAGCGCTACATCAGCGCTTCGCTGCATGCAAGAACCGGCCTTCATGCTGTCAGTGACTGAGCGTTTGCAGCCTTCCTTAAAGGGATTGTCCCGGTCAAATTTTGTATTCAATGGTGAATATCATTGTTATTGCCTCGAGACGGATCAGCTGCGTGCAATATCTGAATTTTGTATACCTCTCCGTAGTAGTGAATTTATGCTGCTCGAATCGCATTCTAGCGTAAACGCTGCTTTCGTTGCCAACGTTGAAGCTCTGACGTCACAAAACACAAAGCGAGCATTTTTGTCTGCTTCCAGCGTGCTTCGTTTTTTCTGTTGTGCTCGACTTGTTTCGTAGCAAGGGTGAGACGCATGGTGCGCCAGTTGGGTGCCACAACCACCGGGCAGCACATGCGAGCCAAAGATTCATGACGTCTCCACCACTTTTCCGGCGAGACGTGCAGACGAGCGAAGTGGATCGTCTGCGTGCATAGGAGCCTATAGGTTCCCGTCAAGATCGGATCGCTTATGCAGCAATCATCTCACAAAAGAGAGCTACAGGCTGGTAGCGCAGAAGGCTCGTAGCTGGTGTGATGGCAGCGCAACGATAATAAACCACGTCCGTCCACTCCTCGCTAAATCGAAAAGTTAATCAATTTGATTATGCAGCAGAAACCCAAACCAACAGCAAGGCCACCTGGAAACGATACCAGAAGTTGTATTCAGCGGCGTCTCAGAGGAGAAGGGGGGGGGGGGGGGGGCGGTCGCGACGGGCCGCGCGAGGCAGGGTTGGGGGGGGGGGGGGGGGTCGCGGCGGGCTGGCCCCGGGTGCCGCTGACCACTCTCGACGCCATGGTTGTATTTAGCATACGTTCAGCCCGATTCTGTTTGACCCCGCGTGTGAAAATGGGCGTAGCTACGATTCATCTGCTTCTTCAAGTCAAATGACGGCTTGTGCATTTGAACGATTCGCCATTTGTTTTCGGCCACGGACATCGCCTCTGGGGAGCGACCCGCAGCCTCACCACCGATCCAGTGGATCGCGGCGGCGTAGATGCCAGCATTCGTGCGCCTGGTATGCCGCTTCAGAGGCGGAAATCTGCATCCCCTTTGCTTTGCAACAGCGCCCCTGGATTCGGTCAGGTGATCCGTCGCAGATTGTGTTTGCCTGCCTCGTTGGTTTGCGCGAGACGGCATACGTTTGCTCGAAGCTAACGGCTGTCTGCGAGTAATTTCCTGCTAAGGCGGCGACTTTTTGCACATGCTTAGGAACTGCGTTAAAGGGCAGTGTTTAGGTACGGTACAGCCTAGGAGACCTGCATAGTTCGACACAAAATACAAGACATTCATCGACCAACGCTTGTTATCCCGACCATCCGACAAACCTTTGCGTTTTGAGACGCTCACGCAGCACCTACGGATGTCAGCCATTGCCACTGGCGAAATTCGGGGTGCAGTTTCGTACCTGGAACATGAAAGGTTTAATTAATAGCAGGGAGATCATATATCAAAATAAAAATCACCTTTCTCTACATAGGCTCCCTCGACGTAACGGGCGCAGAACTTAAGTACTTCCGGTTTTGACCGGACAATCCCTTTAAAGGAGCTGTGCAACAGTTTCAGTGCTTCGCCCAGCTAATGTGGGAGATGGTGTCACTGACCTTTATGAAGTAAAAGACAAAAAGCCGCTTTGTCTGCCTGTCCCCTACTTCTCTGTTTCACCTTATGATGTACCGCAGAGCTACAAGCGCGAGCTCCATCCTCTGGGGCACATCTCGGCGGCACAAGCTCTCGCGCACTAAGGGCGGCTGCCAACGCTATGAGCTCGCGCTTCTAGCCTTCGCTGCGGTACAACATAAGGTGAAACGAAGTATAAGTTTTATTTTAAAAATGGACAAAGAGATTGAGGTTTTCAGGCGCCTCTCAACTCCTTCACTAGCTTCCGAGTCACGTGCGCTGTGACGTCAATGGGAAAGGCGCGGGGTTCCGGTGAAGCTCTCTCTGTACGAGCCATCAGTGAGCAGGCAGAACTCATCCGCTCGCGATACCGCGTGACCACGTGCTGGCGGGCGCAGCGTTCCAGCGCAGCGCGAACGATATGGTGAAAGGAGGAAAGTCTCATCCCCCCATTGACGCTCATGCCCACGATGTCTCGCTATCGCCGCCGCTCGCGGCTGCAGGTCGAGGAATATTCTAATTTTTTGCCTCGCGATTACGCGGCGGAATCCGCAACATTTCGAAGGAAGGAGGTGTGTTTTCTGTCCTTTGTGACAAGGTAGACAATGTCAAAAGTAGAAAACGCCAATTCTTTCAACGTCAAAATCGTTGCACAGCTCCTTTAACGAAGAGTGAGATTTTGACAGCCTTCACCTAACTGTGGGTGTTTGACAGCCTTGCTTAACGAAAAGTTAGATCTTGACAGCCTTCCTTAACTTCCTCAACTGTGGGCGCTTGACAGCCTTCCTTAACTGTGAGTGTTTGTCAGCCTTCATTAACGAAGAGTTAGATTTTGACAGCCTTGTGGGCGTGTGATAGCCTTCCTCACGAAGCGTGGATAGGAGGCCATGGTTTGGAACTTTGTAAACCAGAAGGCGACCCGCATTGCGAGCATACTAGTTCGTAATATCTAAAAAATGTAAACGTGTTTTTCGTTTTTTTTTTTTAGTTTGATTTAGTTTTAAAACATATGTTCGGGCGAACTTTTCCAATTTGTCAAACCCCTGGCACAATAAATACGTTTTATTTTTGTGTTTTGCTTGTTTCGTTGTGAGCGTGTGACACTCCCTGCTTCAGAAGATAACTGTACGCGTCAGACAAGCCTCCAATAACCCTAAATTGACCTTCCTTCTTTAGAGCGCAGCTCTTAAGACGCCCGTTTCTGTGTTTCGCGGCGTCGGCATCGGCGGAACCGCGCTAGATTTAGCAGGAAAATTGACATTACGTCATTTAGCGGGAAACTGAATTGGTGTTTAGGTCACGTGACGTCAATTTTCCCGGTAAATTTAGCGGAGAAACTAAATTTGTTCATAGGTGACGTGTGACCAAGTCATGTGACGTCAATTTCCCGCTAAATTTAGCTGGAAAAACTCAAATGGAGGAGAAGGGGAAAGGAGGGGATGATGGAGGGGAGGGAGGAGGAGGAGGATACGGAGGAGGGTGAGAGGCATACCCTCCCTTCTCCTCCTCGAGCTGCGCTCTAATCACGGGTGTAAGATACACTCTTTAGGGCGTGAGGACACGAGCGGGGCTGAGACGCGCGGCGCGAGGAATCGAGAGTAGCGTTCGTTCGACGGGCATCCGAGAGGCTGCATCATTCCGCTGCCACCGTGCCCGCAGCCAGGCACAGTGTCGCCGGCAGTCGACGAGAGCTGCTGTGAGAGCGCAAAAAAATTATCTCGTTGCCATGACACCCCGGTACACCATGTGGTCTTTCTGCACGTGCGACAGCCTCGTTGGATCTCGCTGTGCCCCTGGTACGAGGCGGCACGAGCCGTCTTGTACGTGCCCACAGGTCGACGACCCACCTGCCGGCGCCGCTTGAAACCATAGTGAGAGAGAGAGAGTGAAGAGCGAGTCAAGCGAACTTTACGGGCACGTCGCGAGGCGCTGCTGTGCTCACCTGAATCTTACACCGTGGCTCTAATTTCGCATTACAGATTTGTAAACGTTTTTCATTTTCTCATTATTATTTCAAGCCGTCTTAAAGGGTACTGCATCTAAAAAAAGCAAATGGCATGCTCGTTCAAATTTTTTACGTAAACCTTTGGGCGGGAAGAGTCGTTTTGAACATATAGCTGAGATGCAAAACCGCTTTGATGCCGTTCCGACGCGCAGAGACGGACAGACATTTTTGGGGAAAGTATTTACAAACACATACACTGCAATACAAACGTATGGTGGCTAAACACTTAATATATGAGTATCACGATACTCGTTAGAAATAAATCTAAATATAGGAAAAATAAGTGATATGTAAAAATAGCAGGAATGTTCTACGAAGTCACAGAAATACTGACACAAAAACCACACAGGTCCCCAAATGCTTGAAGCGTAAACTCTTTTTTATCCGTAGCACTTCTGTTTTAACAATTCCAATACAAATAAGCTTTACTAGTTATCTTACTCTATCATATATATATAAAAAATTGACATTCATACTAAAACTACGAATTTGAACACATTGTAAAAAGAAGAAAGGAAAAATGAAAGACGTTTACAACTCCCTGTAATGCCGAATTAGAGCGCAGCTCTTGAGGGGAAGGAGGGGAGGGTACGGAAAGGAGGGTATGCCTCTCCTCCTCCTCCTCCTCCTACACCTCCAACACGCGAGTCACAATTGACCTCGTGTTGCATCATGGGACGTTTCCACGATGCAACGCGTGGGACCCTCGTGACGTCCCGTGTGACGTCATTATGGGAAGTGTCCTATAATGCAACGCGCGGGTCACGAGTGAGACCCGCGCGTTGCATCATGGGACGTTTCCCATAATGCAACGCGCGGGACCCTCGTGATGTCCCGTGTGACGTCATTATGGGAAGTGTCCTATAATGCAACGCGCGGGTCACGAGTGAGACCCGCGCGTTGTATCATGGACGTTTCCCGTAATGCAACGCGGGACCTTCGTGACGTCACTATGGGAACGTCACATGATGCAACGCGCGGAGATCCTTCATGACGTCACTCGCGAGGAGTCACGTGTGACGTCATTACGGGAAGTGTCCCATAATGCAACGCGCGGGTCACGAGTGAGACCCGCGCGTTGCATCATGGGACGCTTTCCCGTAATGCAACGCGCGGGACCCTCGTGACGTCCTCAGTCGTGGACGTCATTATGGGAAGTGTCCTCATAATGCAACGCGCGGGTCACGAGTAGAGACCCGCGCGTTGCATCATGGGACGTTTCCGTAATGCAACGCGCGGGACCCTCGTGACGTCCCGTGTGACGTCATCATGGAAAGCGTCCCATAATGCAACGCGCGGGTCACGAGTGAGACCCGCGCGTTGCATCACGGGACGTTTCCCGTAATGCAACGCGCGGGACCCTCGTGACGTCCCGTGTGACGTCATTATGGGAAGTGTCCTATAATGCAACGCGCGGGTCACGAGTGAGACCCGCGCGTTGCATCATGGGACGTTTCCCGTAATGCAACGCGCGGGACCCCGTGACGTCCCGTGTGACGTCATTACGGGAAGTGTCCCATAATGCAACGCGCGGGTCACGAGTGAGACCCGCGCGTTGCATCATGGACGTTTCCGTAATGCAACGCGCGGGACCCTCGTGACGTCCCGTGTGACGTCATTATGGGAAACGTCCCATAATGCAACGCGCGGGTCACGAGTGAGACCCGCGCGTTGCATCATGGGACGTTTCCCATAATGCAACGCGCGGGACCCTCGTGACGTCCCGCTGTGACGTCATCTACGTGGAAGCGTCCTATAATGCAACGCGCGGGTCACGAGTGAGACCCGCGCGTTGCATCATGGGACGTTTCCGTAATGCAATCGCGCTGGGACCCTCGTGACGTCCCGTAGTGACGTCATTATGGAAACGTCCCATAATGCAACGCGCGGGTCACGAGTGAGACCCGCGCGTTGCATCATGGGACGTTTCCCGTAATGCAACGCGCGGGACCTCTCGTGACGTCCCGTGTGACGTCATTACGGGAAGTGTCCTATAATGCAACGCGCGGGTCACAGTGAGACCCGCGCGTTGCATCATGGGACGTTTCCCATAATGCAACGCGCGGGACCCTCGTGACGTCCCGTGTGACGTCATTATGGGAAGTGTCCCATAATGCAACGCGCGGGTCACGAGTGAGACCCGCGCGTTGCATCATGGGACGTTTCCCGTAATGCAACGCGCGGGACCCTCGTGACGTCCCGTGTGACGTCATTATGGGAAGTGTCCTATAATGCAACGCGCGGGTCACGAGTGAGACCCGCGCGTTGCATTATGGGGCGTTTCTCACGATGCAACGCGCGGTTACGCCGACGCCGCTCAAGCCGGAAACAGGCGCCTAAGAGCTGCGCTCTGAAAAGAAAAGCTGCGTGTTGGGCATAAAGGGACTACTGAGAACCAGCAGATAAAAGAAATAGCTGTTTCTGCATTACACTCCCGTCCACTCGCCTCCAAACCTATTTCCGAGTTTTGTCGCTAGGTGTCGCCAGCATTCCCCACTTCCACGCAGCGCTATACAAGCTCTAAACCGCAAAAGAAATCCGCAGAGAGCTTAATTCTACCTATGTTCCCGATGCCCCAAATCAGTCATCCATAAAGCGCAACACCAGAAAAATCGAAAACGAATTAAGCCGTACCGGCTTAATTCGTCTTTAACGATGGACTACACTTAGAAATGAAGTGATGCCAATCAAATAAAAATAGAAATCTGAACAGCAAAATAAAAAAAAGAAAAAAAAGAACATTGAAGGTCCGGAGGAGACCGGAAACAGGGGCAGAGTTTCCGACAACGCGCGCTGCGTGTTTGCTTCGGATGCGTGCATGGTTATGAGTGAGCACACACGTGTGATGAGATAGGGAAGGTAGAAAACGTTCAATTTGCACTTGAATGCGGCGCCGCTTACGTGGAACAAAGAAAACACTTTTTTCCTCCAGTCGCCCACTCATCCTGCCCTCTCCCACTTCCTCCTCTCACCCTGCGACTTGGAGCGCGCCGTACGCCGCGAGTCAGCTCAGCCAGTCCAATACCGCAAACGTATCAGGTGACCTCGCGCCGCGCACGTTGATGGGCCGACATGCAGAAGAAAAAAATCCGACTCCTCGCTGACCGCAACTGATTCGCGTTAAATTAAGATAACGTAGGTGCACCTTAGGCTAACTTTATGTTATTTTATCGAGACGTAGACGGTTCAAACGCCAAAAGCATCGCTTCTATCTTCGACAACCAAACCTTGTAAGAACTACTTCGTTCAGCCAGCGAGTAATGCGCAAAACCTCCTTTTTTTGTTGTTGTTGTTGTTGCTGTTGTGTGACATCGAGTATAGAATACTCAAGGCCTGCGAACAATCCCTCTTGCTCCATAGAACGTCGTCAGAAAGCTTCCTTCAAAGCGTTGATTGGACGCGAGGCTCCGCCAAACACTGCTGTCGTGCCCAATCGGCGTCTCTGCTCCGTCTCACTGTGGTGACGTCAAAATTCTAGTGCACGGGCGTTGACTATTCCAGGTGCTGTTGTCTGGGCCCCACGGAAAGGGCACGTGACACTCACTCTCTGCGTCTGATTGGCTAGGATGTATTGTAGCGCCCCCTGCGGTCCATCGCCAGGTGAGGGTATGACGCACACTCTAGTTTTCGAGTCGGCGCCCAAAACGAGCACACTCAGAAAAAAAATGTAGATTGAAATGCATACCCGTGCAGACTCTCTAAACCGCAAAAACTTGTCGACAACAATAAAAAAAAAAACGACAAACCTCTTGAGTTGTTTTGTGATTGTCAAGTTTCCAAACACCTGTTTGTTTGTTTTTGTTGTCGAGTATTGTATAAAACGTTACACGCGCCATAAGCGATATTGTGAAGAGACGTAGGCACGCTATAACAAACACAAAAACAAAACAAAAATAATAAAAAAGAACAAACGAAAATTAAAAAAAAAAACGAGTGAGACAAGGCAAAAGAAGAATCCTCGCGCGCGCGTGCGAGTGTGTCGAGTGGCTCGCGCAGTTGTCTCCAAAATACAGAGAAAAAATAATTAAAAAAAAAGCATCGGGGGTTTATAATGCAACAGCCGGCCACAAAAGCATCCTCCTCTTCCGCGCCGAAAGCGAGGAATGACTCAAAAGCGAGAAGAGAGTGCCGCGCGCGTATGTGTGTGCTCGGTTCCTCTGAATGGCTGATTTGCATGTCTATCGAAACGGCTTTTCAAGAACGCCACTATGGGCAGGGATTCCAGGACAGTTGAAAAGAAGGGGGCACAAAGCGCGAAAGAGGAACGACGACGAACAAATAAAAGTAAGGACAAATATAACCTCCCGAAAAATTCCTAAACCACAACTAACAAACGACAAAAAAAAATAGAGAGATGAAATGGGAGAACGAGAAAAGCGTTCAGCATTCGCTAAATAATTCGGTCGGCGGCTTTCGAACCCCCGAACTCTCTCTCTTTTCTCCCGTTACCACTCCAACAACGAGAGAATCTTTCCGGCAAGGCCATTGTGTTTTGCCAGTCCGTTTATTAGTAGCGAGGGGAAAGGAGGGCCGCTCATTGTTGCCTTAGCGAGGAGACAATTAATTTAATTCAGTTCATTGTGGGACGTCTCCAGCCCCGCTACGAGACACTCTCCGCGATCGTCACGTGCGTATATCAAAAGAATTTCCAAACAAAACAAAGCAAAACGTATAGCAGAAACTTGGGCGTTCGCTTTTGTCGGTGACCGGCCAGTTGGATTCGATGGCGCATACTGATAAACGCGACGCCCGCTTCAAATTGAATGGGAAAAGCGCGGTAGACGAAAGGGCGGGCCAGCTTTAAGAGCAGCCAAGTTGTCGTTTCCGTTCGTTGCCTCTGTAATTCGTGCGATATGTGAGAAGTAACAAAAAGAAAAAAAATCAAATTGCCGGGAAAAAATGAAATAAAATGCCGGTGCGCGCGGCGTTTCCGCCTGACCGGTGCGTTTCTCGCGGAGCGCGTGGGAGGCGGTGAAGCGGAAGCGCAGGAGCGGCCGTCTCACGTCGCAGGCTGCGCGTTGTTATGCCCGTCGGGGGGTTATGGCACTTTTGATAGCGGTGGATCCACGTGTTTCAGCTTGACGCCGAAACGTGCTCGCTTATTCGTACGTTTTCTTCCATTTCTGATTGTCGGAAACTTTGTCCGGCAATGGGGAGTCTGGAACGCGAGACGAATATTAGTGAAGCTTGGTTACGTGCTTGCCAATCGCCGCGAAGTCGTGGAACGTTGGCCCTTCATGAGTGACCGTGTCCGTGGAAAAAATACGGGCTCTCCATTATTTCCGACCTGGGAAGCCGATTTTCTTTTTCGCTTTTGTTGGCGTTGTACCTGTGTCACAAAAGAGACCACAATTAAAACGCTGGACGAATTCTGTTGACTATACGAGTTATGGTGAAGAATTGCTTATCAACACTTATGAGAGTTTATGATGGGATGCGTTTGAGCTCGAAAACGGCGGAGCGTCGTCATAAATCCGGTACGTCAACGGCAGGCAAGGCAAACCGATAGGAGAGTGAGCGTTCACCCAAGAGGTGCATCTGGGATGCCTCACAAGACAAAAATGGCACGCGTCCCGCGAAAACAACTGAACCGTCCGTGCGAGTGGCACGATTCAAGGGGAGCGGTATTCGGGTCAGTCTGAATATCCGGCGGTTTACGTCAGACGACCAGACAGCGCCAAGTCTTGCCATCAAAAGGCGCCATTTCAAACATGAATAAAATGCGAGATGTTACAGTGAAAATAGCGCCGACCTATGGAAGATCTGCGGAACTAAGCCGGAGCTTATGGGCAGTGTGCGACGACGCGACCTTGCACATACCCTCAATCCACCACCGATGGACGGCGCACCATACCCGCGCGAGAAATCCTGTTAATTTCGATCCCGTACGTCGCTTGCCCTGGTCTTTCAGGTTGCGTCCTTTCTTCTTTATCAAGCAAACGCTTTCATTGCTAGTACATTCGAAAGACGGATGCCCTCACCCCTCCCCGCGACTAGAAATCGGTTTTACTGGTAATTTCCAGGTTGACTAGCAATTCCGTAAAGGGGTTTGTCGTGTCGGTTTTTCTCACCATAAAATCTTCGTAAAACAATACAAAAAAATATGTTGTAAGAAACAGTTTATATTTTACGTTTTAGCAACTTGGGTGCTTGCCCTCTCTTACTTAGGTATACCCGCCTCAATAGGTCTACTTTTGGTCCCTTGCCTTCCATTTGTCAGTCTATAGATCTCTTTTTACACTACCACAGGACCAGAATTACCTCTTTTACGTGTTTTATCACTATCCCACCTTTGAATTCCATTGATCGCGTTCCCCCTTTCCACTCTGCATTAGTGCACCTCCCTTGCGGATTATGTGAGCGTTTGCTTAGGTTTGTCGCCTTCCGCCCTTTTTCCCACTGGTGTTAACCCATCCGGCTATTTATTCTTGCTCCCCGTAAAATGATGCTCTTTCTTCGTGGGATAAAAGACATAGAACCACACACAGAGAGACAAATACACGTAGAAAACGGTGCTGAAAAGAGAACTTAATCAAGGAGGACAAACAGCGGCACTCTTTGACCTCCAACTCAACCGCTACCCTGCCCTACCCAGACACGCAATATAACTTTTCGCTATTTGGATTATGGAACAAGAAATCTAACTGGAAATGTTAATGGAAACCTAAAATCCAGTCTGAAAGCTTGAAATCCAGATAGAATCAAATAATACTTTTTGTTTCATAATCCAGATAGTAAAAAGTTATATTGGGCTTCTGGGTAGGGTATCCACAGCCGGTACTACTCTTTCGAAAAATAAATAAATAGTAAAGAGTGGTCATTAATCGCGTAGTGTCAGCTACACTGTGAAAAGCACCGATCGACCGAAAGTCAATCCTCGGAAGATTCTCGTGAACGTCCATTTCCACAGACACGCGGAAATTACGAAGGAACCGTCGGCACCGCATTAATCGCAGGTTTTTTCGGCGAAGTGCGAAGAAAACAAGACAGAAACAGCCAGTAATAATTGAAAGCGAGCATGTTGTCGAATTGATACGAATACTTGAAAGAATAAAGCATCGAGGACGAGGACGGAAACGGGACTTGTTTCATTGAGCAACAGAACATAGAATGGCACACACCATAAAACCGTCCCCCAAAAGTTTCAATGTTCTCGAAGAAGGAGAAGAAGTGTTAAGAGGAAATGAAATTTACTATAAATATAAAAGTATAAAGAGCGCTGGCGTCATGACGAGTTATCAATAATGTACTTACCTCTAGGCTCTGGCGCAAGGAATTCGACCTTTGTCATTGTCACTGATAATGCAGAAATGTTTGAAAGAAGTCCTGTTTACGTCCTCGATGTTTTATTCTTTCAGGTATTCGTAACACAGAAACAAA
The DNA here is from genome assembly GCA_037355805.1 of Ixodes ricinus. NCBI lineage: Eukaryota > Metazoa > Arthropoda > Arachnida > Ixodida > Ixodidae > Ixodes > Ixodes ricinus. The sequence goes on along the minus strand of JAZHYW010026293.1, from coordinate 16,817 downwards.
CGGGGATCAAAACATGTATGCAACTGACGATGGGCAAACTCGTTTGCGATCGCACAGCGCCAAAAAAACTTGAGCTTTTTGGGTTTGAGGCTTGAAAACGGTTGCAAAACAAGGCTTCACGCCGCATTGAAGAATGCTCAGAAGTGTGTGTGTCGTCCTTATTGCTCGTGTTTACACCGGCTGGCACCATCAGTAGCACCTCTCCCACCTTACTTACTATTAAGCACGCTATCAACAGAGGGTTTGATTGAGAAAGCGTATCTCTCTCTCTCTATCCGAAACGATATGCAAAAACAATATGGACATATTCCAAGCGCGTCAGACGCCGACGGACACACACACAGAGTGCAGGCGCAAGTGCCAGCCCCATCCACTCGGCTTCGGGAATAAAGCCCGCCATAACGTCATTTTCATACAATCCGTTTAACCTGACGATGGACCGCGGACCACGCTATCAGCCATCTCTAAGCCAATCCAATCCCACGGGAGTGTCACGTGAACTTCCGAAAAAGGGCGCAGCGGCACGCTGGACGGACGCCCAGTCACGTGATACGCACACAGCGTTGGATGGAATGAAGTGGCTCGTGATGTCCCCCGGATTCCAGGGTATACGTAAAAAAAAAGCAGAGGGGGGGGGGGGGGGCGCAGAGTCGAAAAAACAAACATCATTGCTTTCCTTTCCCTCTTACACCGTACGTCATCTCTCGTTTTCCCTGTGACCGTCTTCGTTTCTTTTTTTTTTTTTTAAGGCAGCAAGCACAGGTTTTTTAGAGTAACCAATTTGGTAGCAATGAAGAAAGGTGCTAAGCGAGAATACTAACGCGAGAAAGGTTCCATCCCTTTTGTGGCGACGCGAAGCCTCCTATTGTCAAGATAATTTTTTTTATATATATAAAGCGAGAAATAATAACATCCCCCCTCCTCTTTTAGAAAGGACAAAGCGCGGGTGTACTGATGTAAAACCAAGGGAGGCATGAACGCTGAACGCCCATACATATATATATATATGTATGTGTGAAAAAAATACTAGAGAGAGATACTGTTTTGGAAACACTGAAGAATAACAAAAACAAAAGGGGATATTTCTCTCACTCTCCTCTCTCTCACACACACACACACACACACACACACACACACACACACACACACACACACACACACACACACACAACACCACACACACACATACACAGAAAACAAAATAGAAAAGCACCGAGGGCAGCTTTACTATACTTGCCGGTTTTGAGTGAATGCGTTTCAATTTTACGTCGAACAATGGGTAAATCAACGCTCAATAGGCGGACGCTCGCGCGAGGGGAGAATTACAAAAGACGCCAAAGAATGAGGCACACAGAGGGACAAGAAAGGAACGGGGGGAAAAAATAAGCGAATTCAGGGTAATAAAAAAAATAATATAAAGGAGGGGGGGGGTGTTAGAAGGTGACGCCGCTGAATTCCAGCCAAAGAAAGGAGGAAACAAAACACAAAGGGGAAAAAGAAAGCTGGATACAAAAAGTTTTAAGGATAAGGGTGAAAGAAAAGAGCTCCGATCTAGTTACATCCCACCAAATTCAGCGCTCAAGAGCGTGCGGCGAGCAACGGTATTAACAGTTACAATGGCCAGAGCGCGCGGTTAGAAATAATAACGGTAACAAAATTGCGAGTGGTACAGCAAGGACGGAAAAGCGTAAATACACATTGAAACGGAGAGAGAAAGAAAGGGGGGAGAGGGAGAGGAGGATTTTCGGCGCGACAAAAGAATGACACAACCGAGAGCTTCCGATTTTGTCGCGCGACGCCCTCTCTCGTCGAATCCTGCGAATATCCGGTCGCTTGTCGTAGCGGTTCCGTCCTTGCGTTGTGTACACACACACAGAGAGGCCGGCACAATGGGCGCCTTCCCGACACATGGTGTTGTGTACAGTGCTCCAGCATCGAGAGCGTATCGTAAAAGTCTAAGAAAACAAACAAAAAGGAGGAAGAGAGAATGAGAGAGACGTGTTGTGCCCTTTGTCTTCTTCGAGCTGTCCGCTTTTGAGTTCGCTTCCACTGGACGCAAACCTTCCGGTCCGTGTCAGTCAATCGGCCAACACTTCCGGCTCCCCGGCACATTTATACTCGCTCACTCTAAGCGGGAGGGTGAAAGTGGGGGCGAGAGAACGCAACAAAAACGTGAAAAGTATACGCGTAAAAGAGATGAAGGCCAAACTTCAGCCCTGGCCGCAGTCCATCAACAGCTTGCCCAGCGCGTCGACTATAAAAGCGGAAATATTTCGGGCAAAGCTTACAGACGAATACGCGGTGAATCCAGGAATACCACGAGCGTGTACACAGTGCGACGCTGCTAGCGCGAAAACCCAATCGGCGCGTTTTCTCGTTTCACACCTAAAGGTCAACTTTTCTTGGCAATGCAGTGGAGAGGAGGAGAGCCCAGGCGTAGCTTTTTTTCAGTGCTCAAAATGGGCGCTGAATAAGGAGGGAGAGGGAACGCGTGCCTGTACCCTCCACTGCATTGCCAAGAAAAGTTGACGCCTAGTATAGAGGCCATTCATTTTTAAACCTTCAGGTAGCGCCCCAAATAGCAACCTTCCACGACACTATAGTAGTTTTGATGACAGTCCTCCGATTCTAAGCAAGAAACGTCAAGGACCAACGATCGCTTGTTCGCGCTAACAGTGTCCCGTGTGACCTTACAGAGCAAGGAATAGTTGGGTTTTCGCGTTTTCCCACTGTCAACGGAAATGTTGTTACAAAACCGAACATTGTGGTGAGCTGTGCTTATCCGGACCACCAATCTAGTGAACTCTGCTTCGCGTGAAGCTACAGTCGCCACGAGGAGCCGGATCCCGTCCCGCATAAGTCAACTGCGAAGTGGACATTTGGACAAGGAGGTTTCTCCGAACCCATCTTACTTCTTAAAAAGGCACCGCAGTTTACCACATCTGCAGCTTCTTGAGTACCGGATTATCATGTCGCGGAGTGATCCGCTGACATTTTTTCTGAATTGTTTTCCGCTTGGGACGGGTCGGGAATCCACTAACGATGACGTCAAGCGCAAGCTTTGTCTGCTAGGTGGTATGCGGAGCGCGAGTTCGTCTGCTTCTTTTGCAGGGGTTGTGGTGATGTCAGAACGCCAAGCTCTGATTGGCTCCGATTGAAGGATAGTGGGTACACATGCGAGGTCTACCCACTATCCTTTAATCAGAGCCAATCAGAGCTCGGCGTTTTGACGTCACCACAACCCCTGCAAAAGAAGCAGACGAACTTGCATGGGTCCACCTCTCCGCATTGGGTACACCTTTACACCATTCTAATATTTACAAGTGTCCTCATCCCAGCGTGCGATCTCCTCAGCCCAGCACGCGCATGTCCGTCGCTTCGGAAAGCGAGCAAATCCTGCGCAAAACACACGAACACTGAATATGGATCCAGCCAGGGGCCCCTTTTTGGAAAGGTCTATTGGCGACGTGAAAGCCTCGCTGTGGTCGGCCTTCCACGACTGGCAGAATGCTGACTATGACGTCAGCAAAGAATTTATCATCGATAGAAATAACAGTAATGTAAGAACTTCATTTTTTGACGGTGTTGGCATGTGTTGCTTTCAGAGCGCTATGATTTCATTATATCTCAAAAAGAAAAGACCACATTCATAAGATTAGAGAATGCCGCACCAGGACGGAATTGGGCAAAAATTCTTTTTTTGTTAAAACAATTAAGGAGTGGAATGCCTTGCCCAGTGCGATTGTGTGTGCCGCGAATTCAGAAATGTTTTTTTTTTTTCAAGTTTATTCGCCCCCTGCGATAATGCCTGATGGCGCTGCAGGTTAATGATGATGAATAAAGAACTGTGCTAATTACAGACACCAACGAATTTGTTGTTCGCTATAGGAGGGCGCCACCAAAACATCTCGCCGCTAATGGACCCCTTTCGAAAGACTGCCCTCTGCTGGTAGCTTTGGAAACCCTGAACACTGGCGGACTAAAACCGCAAGTCCACGGCACACTTTATGCGTTTGGTTGGATGAGAAGGTAAAAACACCTCGAGAAAAATGTGGCGAGTGCAGTGACGTTGCACTTATGACGCTGTTTGGTTAGCTTGTCTGCTCCTAGCGTTGGCCGAGCTCCTACGTTCGCTATCTTATGGAATGACTTGCACGCAACACAGTGTCTGTTGTTCCGCCATTGTGCAGTGGTTCCGACCTTCTAATAACCGGCACGTGACTTTCGAAAGTGGTCTATAGTAATAGACGATGGGGCAGCTCACCTCAAAGTTCCCAGAATGCTTCATACGCACCGCACGAGGGCGCGCGCTACTTTGCGAAAAATAGCCTATGCACGAGGCCGTCGAAGCAGAAAGCGTGCTGAAGGTCACCGACATGACAATACAGCGCCTCGAGCGCTCCGCCAAATGGTGTGATTAGTGTCGTACACCACCTATCCATCGAACTGATCCTGAAGTGCAACACAACGCGTGCCAGGAGCCGGCGTTTCGAGCTATATCGATTCTCGCCATCATGGCGGACGGTTATTATAATTGACTGGTTGATCGGTTTCTTCGATTATTATTTTTTTAATCAGGCACCCAATGTAGGCTGATATCGCCTCTGGACACTCACCCCTAAGTAGTGCATAGGTATATTGGTTTCACTGCAAAATCGGAAGTCGAAGTTGTATACAAACAACAAAGCTATCAATGAAAATTAGAAAAACAAGTCATTGATATTGAATGATTCGGAAACCAAAGTGAGGGAAATTAAAAGCAGAGGGTAGGCCACCCCACTAAGAGGGTGCGTGTCCGTGCTGAACAACTCCGTAACCACAGCACTGAGTGCAGCGACAGTGGTCATGATTTGGCAGTTAGTCCTTCTTCGTGACAGCTCCCTGGAAGAAAGCAAACAAAAGCAATATTAACGTATATAGTATAACACTAAATGTGGTCGCTCTTGCAGGATCGACAAACGCAAAGCACGAAACCAACCTTATGTTTTAGAATAAACCGTACAAGTACACCGGCGATAAAACGAAGTTGTGTGCAGTTTCTATCACAGTTAACTGCACCGCTATTAAAATGTTCACTACCCAAGGGGAAATATCCCTACCGAAAAAAATAGTATCATTTTTCGCTAACTGGATTATGGAACAGAAAATCTAACTGAATTTCTTGCTGGAAACCTGAAAACACGAAACCCGAAGTTTGGATGCTTAAAATTCCAGATTGTATGTGCCGATAAGCAAGTCAAGATGCAAGAAGAAAAAAAGTAACTCACTAAATCTAGCATGTGCGGCTTTCGAAGTAACCAACCAACGCGTACGCAACACATAATTCAATCTCCAAACGTTCCAATAGCTCAAGTCCTAGTTCTGATGAACTTTCCGTCAATGGACAACGCGCACGAAAACTAAGTTCCATCTGCATCCATGAGCGCTGTCCTTGAACGATACGTTCATGAAAGGTTCAATCGGAATGTTCCCGTAATCGGTCTTGGAATATATAACCCATCGTAAAGCTGAACTGCCCCCTTTAAATTTAAAGCTGTTACCGTAATGTTCGACCGTCACATAGCGCTGTCATACGTACCCTTACAGCATCTTTCAAGAACAACACATTTTTACGCATGTACAAAGGAATTCTAATAGGCAGTTGTTGTTTTTTTTTCCCTGCCCCTATCCTCTTTGCAACGGTACCCATCGGGAAGCGACCTCGGCAGTCGCAGCTCGACTGCAGTGGTACACCGGTCGGTATTGCAAGCTGGGCCGGGTTAAGGTACGGGCTAAGGGGACTGCAGCCCAGGGGCCCGGCCCTTTGGAAGCCCCAAGCTCTAGGTCATGAAAAAAAGAAATTATATTTTGGCCAGAAAAAATTAAACATAACTATTTTCTATAATACTAAACAGAATATTTTAGACAGTATTTCCACAACCTTCAAGAAAGAGAGGCTCGAAAAAGATAATGGCACTGCAAACGAAACCAAACAACACTTTGCGCGGCGAGCTTCTTTGGTGGTGACAGAAGGGTGGCGTCACAGGGAGGGGGGGGACCGCCCGGTGCAGGCAGGGGGTGTCGCGGCGGGCCACGAGAGCGGGGGGGGGGGGAGTCGCGGCGGCCACGCGAGCGAGGTTGGGCGGGGGGGGGAGGGGGGGGCGCGGCGGTTACGCCCCGGTGCCGCTGCCCTCGTGACGCCACTGCAAGGCCCGACAAATTTGACGTGTCCGGCCCCTCACGCTACTTCGCGTTTTTTCCAAGACGGCTTTGAGCAAAAGAAGGCGCCGAGGAGACCCCAGCCTTCTGGAATTTTCCATCCCTTTTTAGACTATACTAGAACACTGTACTTTAGACAAAGAAAAGATTAAACATCGTAAACGCCTTCACCCACTGTCCTACTCGAGCTCGTGCTTACTGTTACATTTCTTGCGACCATATGTTTTTGAAGCGCGCGGCCCTCGATGCTCCCTGGTGAAGGGGACAGAGCTGTCGTCAACGCGGCGGCCTCAGTGAAGTGTTTCCTCATTGAAACCAGAAGGAAAGCCTAAACCATCTGTTGTTGTTTTTATAGGGCCTTTTTTTTTTTCAGATCCGTTTTAGGAACAACAATGGGCCTTTAGTAAAGTCCGTGTTTACGCCGAAAGCTGCACACATGGTTTTATTTCTCAATGTGTTTACTGCCTCCACTTTGAACTTTTTAGCAAAGCGAGGACCTTTGAGCAACGTGGGGAACGTTCTCTCTATAACAATGAGTTTAAAATGTTCCTGCCCATTACAAGCCAGAAGAAAGGACTTCGGCCTTCCAGAAAAAAAGTTGCATATAAAAACATTCCTTTGAAATCACAAAGAACAAAAAAAAAGAGGAGATTTTCTTACAAACAACAAATGGACGACGTTCTTAGAACACAAAATCGCTAAAGATATATGACTGTGCTACACTAAAAAAGGTTCGGTACTTCTCTGCCAGAGCGCTTACTGGAAAGCGAGTCGTAGCAGTCATTAGATTGCCGCGTTCTGCACGGCTATACATAGTAATTTACTTGAAGTGATCACAGAATTTTCCCCGCTCTTTGAGTGATAACATTACTCAAGGAGGTACAAATGTATAACTAAAAATAACTTCGGCTTTCCCATAAGTACCGTGTTAACCAGTCATGTCATCATCATCGATGGTATCATCATCATCATCATCATGAGGGCCTCATAAGCAACCTTAGCCCAGGGCCCGAAATCGTTTAATCCGGCACTGGTTGCAAGGTCGACATGCCTGCTTGTGCTATCACATTGGCGGAAGTAAGGGAGCAGCGTGAGCGCGGCAGAGCTCTACCGCACTGCCTCCGCTGACTCAAAAGTGGCCGCGCGCGGCGCTGTTCGCTGGGGGATCGGTAGCGGTTCCTAGCGGACGCAGGGTGCCCATAGACCTTTTTGAAAAGTGTGTGTGTGTAGGCATTGTAGGTGGAATTCGTGAGCAAGCAATGGTGACCACCAATGTTGCTCGATGGTATTTTGAGAAGGGCCCATCGGGCACGCGCTCCGCTAGCCTCGTCTGCAGAGTTCCGGACCTTCTAGCGAGTCGCGGAAACGATCTACGAAAACTCCCTATCGAGAGTCACAGCTACGCGGAAACGCCACCGGCAAGAACGAGAACCCCAAAGAGCGAATCGGAGAGCGGGGAACTGTCGCCTTTGGGGAAGCTCTCGCCAAGCGTGAAAAGCCAAATGCCACCCGCTTATTCAACCCGGCATCGGAACCCCCAACCCCTGCGGGTTTATTTATTCATAACGCCCGTATACAGGCGCACGCGGGCATGCAAAAGCGGTCGTCGTTCACGAGGGCTTTTCAATGTTCAAGTGAATGTCTACAATTTGGTCAGCTCCACTACTCTCGCCCTATATACGAGGGGCGGCTATACCCAGCCCTCACTCCCTCCGAACTGCGTGTCTTTTCTTTCTTTTAGTGATGGGGGCAAGGAGTTCTTTTTGTTGCTCTTACGGGACGGGGTGGATACGAGACTCACCCGACCATTTCGGGGCAACAGTCAGCCCCCCTTCCCCTCTGCTCGTCCTCTCCCTCAGCAGCACGCCGGCTCCCGCCGCAAAATGTGGCGCCCGTTCAGATTTTTCCAACGTATTTAAGCGCCAACAGAAGGTTCGGCTCGACCGTGGAGGGAGGGGAGGGGGTCTGTAGTTTTCAATAAAATCCGCACACACGCACCAGCGAAGGCGCTGCGCTGTGTAGCCCGGTCACGTGACGAAAGAAACGATTGCGGTGACGTCACCGCGGGGAGTCATCCACGACGCGCTCCGAGCAAGTTCTAAAAAGTTCGCGAATTGTGAGATAAAGGCTCGTTCACACACTCGTTTTGAGTACGACCGACTGAGAGAAGAGGGTCGTTCACACTCTTGCAACCGAGTACGACCGAGAGAGACAAGACCGGTTTTAATCCTCTTACGACGTCTTAGTATCATCTCCGCAGCAGCGCGCCCGGTCCTAAGTTACAAGAGGATTAAAAACCGGTCTTGTCTATCTCGGTCGTACTCAGTTGCAAGTGTGTGAAAGAGCCTCACACATGTGCAACCGAGTACGACCGAGAGAGACAAGACCGGTTTTTAATCCTCGTACGACGTCGTAAGGCCCGTTCAAACTCTTGCGACCGAGAGAGACCAGACCGGTTTTCAAGCCTCTTGCGATCTATTAGGACCAGCTCCCCTGAAGCGCATCCGGTCCTAAGAGATCGCAAGAGGCTTAAAAATCGGTCTGGTCTCTCGGTCGTACTGGTCGCAAGAGTGTGAACGGGCCTTTAGGACCATCTCCGCAGCAACGCGCCCGGTCCTAAGAAGTCACAAGAGGATTAAAAACCGGTCTTGTCTCTCTCGGTCGTACTCGGTTGCAAGAGTGTGAACGAGCCTCACACATCTGCAACCGACTACAACCGAGAGAGACAAGACCGGTTTTTAAGCCTCTTACGACGTCTTAGGACCAGCTCCGCTGCAGCGCACCCGGTCCTAAGACGTCGCAAGAGGCTTATAAACCGGTCTTGTCTCTCCAGGTCGTTCTCGGTTACAACTGTGTGAACGAGCCTTAAGCGCCGTTCACACTCTTGCGACCGAGTACGACCGAGAGAGACCAGACCGGTTTTTAGGACCGGATGCGCTACAGCGGAGCTGCTCCTAAGAGATCGCATGAGGCTTAAAAACTGGTCTGGTCTCTCGGTCGTTCTCAGTCGCAAGAGTGTGAACGGGCCTTTAAAGGCTCGTTCACACATCTGCAACCGAGTACGACGTTTGTTTATTAAAAGGATTAGGAACTGCCGTGGAAATTCTATGAATATTTTTTGTCGACGTCCATGAAGTGTTCTATATGTATTCATCTGTGGCGACTTCTTTTGCTCCGTCAGTGGGTGCTTCTTCGGCGGGTTTATTCCGGGAGTGCAACGAAAGATTTCATTGGAAATTAGTCAAGAAAAGGCTTCTCAAAGTACTTGTTCGCCAACCCACAAGTTTGTACTCGCTCGTCGTTGCGCCGTTCCGTTGCCGAGGCTCGTCTCGTATCGCCTGCTTGGCGTCCCGATAGCCGAAGTTGCTTTTCTTCGTCCGTTTCCCGCGACGTCATCGCCGGCGTGGCGACCCGTTCGAGTTGTAGCCGAAGTTGCATCTCTGCGTCCGTCTTCCAAGACGTCTGCTTGGCGAAGACCCGTTGCAGACGAAGTTGCCGTTCTCGGTCCGTTTCACTGGCCTTCTTGTTGCTTCGTGCCCCTCGAGCTTTACGTAAACTGATCTCCCGTTGTTCCGCAGTCTCCTCGGCAAGTCGCTGTCGAAGCGGCTCGACACGCTTGTACGCTTGAGACGTTCCCCGCCCGACAAAAGCTCGCGCCTTGGATGCACGAATGCAACAGGGCTCTAAGTTGGACACTCTGCAAGAAAGTCGGCGAGATCGCCGACCGACAAGATTGGTCAGAGTCGCGCTAGGAGTGGCCAGCGCCGCACTACGATTGGCCAGTACCAAGGTCAATCGCGGAGGGCGGCGATCTCGCCTAGTTTCTACGTGGTCTCGCGCAGCAGCCAATGACGGCTTCGCTGGTAACAAAACGAAGGATAGACACAAAAGCGCGATAAGTTCGTTCAGAAATGCTATTAAAAAAAAAAGTGGTCGGCATGGAAAGCGCTTAATTTTTATACAAAACCCTCTCAAACAAACATATCAAATCACAAAAGATCCCAAGTATACACACTTCCGACTTGCTAAACGTCACATAAAACTAACGACTAACCAGTGTATGTCAACTCGAGCGTAAACCGAAGCCTTTAGGTGCGTATAAAACCTTTCTTTCTTCTTTTTTTTTCTTTTTTTCTTTGTCAGACTTGTTTGTTTTCTCAACATCCAATTGCAATTTGCAAAAAAAAAAAAAATCACGTTTATGTATTTGGGTTTTTTAACACTTTTTGCCCGCTGCCATCGTCGCTTCATTCCCGGTGTGTTTCCGCCAATTTTCACCTCTAGCCCCGCAGCTACAGAAACAAACCAGTCGTGCAGAAGTAAGAATATATATGCTGCACAGGCTTCACACACGCTTCAATGCGGAGCACTTCCGCCACCTAAGCGTTCCGTTTTCTCTGCCAAGGTTTCTCAAACACCGATTACTAACCACCGAAAAACAAGCAGAAGAAAAAGAAAAAAAAACCGACAAGAGCAGAGTTCGGGAAGAAGACCGCCAAGAGGGGTATATACGGCTCACTGAGCAGCAAATCTTCCGCGACTGTTCATCCGAAACAAATCCCATTCCCCAACAAAACAAACGAATCAATAAATGAATAATAAAAAGAAACGAACCAGGAGGGCGTCACCGAAGCAACGCGATTGGTCACACACGTGTCACGTGCGTACAATGACGTCACGATCGCAAAAGTCAATCTACGCTCCGTTTCATCTTACGGCGGACTGCAGCAGAGGCCACGAACCACACCAGCCAATCCGGTGCTGAGAACGTATCACGCGACTATACGTGCCCCGCTCGTCGCTGCTCCCCTCCCGAATGTCATATGTGACGCTAACGCAGCAATGGATTGGCTATAAGGTGACTCGTAGCGTCCACTGCGGTCCATCATACTGTGAAACCGAGTATAAGAAAACGACACTCAAAACGAAAAAAACGACAAGAAGAGAGAGTTTGCGTTTGCAAGCGCAACAACACACACATACACAAAAATAAAAATACCTAAGACGAAAAAACAGGTACCCCGCAAAGGCGCGTAGGAGGACAAATCTAATTTGGCCGGAGGCCCGCTGATTATTCGTCACTGTCGACTGCTCTCAACGGCGACAAAAGCCCAAAGGGCACGACAGATAACGCCGCGAACAACCCGAATAAAACCCGTCGGTCGGTCGGCGACACGTAAGAAGAAATGATTCCTCTTCTTCCCGTAGGGGCAAAAAGAAAAACGCGAGGTGTGTGCGCGTGGGGGACCCTCGGTTGAGGAGAGGGCATCGTCGTCGTCATACCGCTGCACGATCATTACCGGCCCAGATTTCCTCGGGGTGCCCGAAGCGAGAAAGCGACCGCAAATCGAATGAACTCGCGCCTGGTCGACCGCAATGCACGTCCTGATTCGCCGGCCCCACAAGCGGGAGGTTCCGGGGCTCGCCCGCCTGCCTGCCTCGCGGTGCCTAAAGGCAGCGGCAAAGCCACGCTTACTACGCTTTTTCACGCTCTGGCAATCAGACAATATATTCTTCTTGCTAACGAGGAGTCGTTAAGCTGGTCGCGGTGCAACTTTTGATGTCGTCTTCTGCGGCATATAATTGCTTTTCGAGGGCCCGCGTTCCCCGAGAACACGACGCGTTGTTGTTGTTATTGTTGCGTTCGTCTGGATAAAAGTCGAACAGACACTGCCACGCTTGTAGAATTCGCGGTGGTATTCCCTGTGGCAATGTGATTGTAAGCGGAGTGACTGTACTCGCTGCGCCAATGCACCCGTAAAGGTTTACATCCTGCGTATGGTACGACTACGATCATTATACACTTTTGTCGCTTTAAATGCTTATTCCCAATTTCTGATCTCCGTTTAAATGGCATAGTCACTGGGAAGTCTTATACCATTCTAATATACTCCGTTTTAGCATTATTATGCGAAGAACTAAAATTACGACCCCCCCCCCTCCCCCTCCCCCTTTCCGAGTCAATCAGACCGACCGGACGAAGCACGTGACGCGGTCTCCGCAAGACAGCATGCACTCCGGCAAAATGGACTCGCTCCGACGTTTTGATTGTCTCACATCTCTGAGGGCACGTCCTTAAATTTTCTTTATTTCGCTGCCAAGTTGCTGCTAAACTACATCTAAAATAAAATAAAATAAATAAACAATTCCCTAGGCTTACACACATACTTAAGTAGCACTGAATGATTACGTACACCGAAATTAGATATTTCTGCCCCAGAGCAACATCGTTAAAGCTGAAGGAATCAAAGTGAGTGCCGTAGTTTTCTATACTCCGTCTCACGATAACTTGACGAGGTGTGGAGGCTGCGGCCCCCGCAACGCAATAAGAGCGTCCAAGCAAGTCACGTGATAACACTCCATGGTCGAGACCACCGAGGCCTCGTTACAGCCACAGAAACAGCGCCGTCCGCGACACAAAGTAGTTCTAGGCTTCTTTTCTTTTAACGGCAACTAAACTGGCGCGATTTTATCTCAATCCAATCGAGAATATATAAAAATTAAGAATAAATAATGACGATTTAAATTAAGTTTAAACAAAAAAAAAGTGACACCACATCCAATTCCGTATCCACCATTGATATTTTTCTCCTTGTAGCGCCGTGGCTGTTGGCGATCTCAGCCACGTACTCGACCGCTTCCGCTCAAAATATGACCCATGGCCACAGATTCGCGGGTAAATTGAGCGCATGGTCGTCTCATGAACTACTCCCGAAAAGCTCGCCGCTCCAGTGGACGGCAGTGTTGCGGCGGTGGACGTTTCATCCGACGTTGTTTGGTTTCGCAGCAGACGATTCTTGGCCAGCAGACGACAGCCGGTTCCTTGGCGCAGTGACACACACGCTCTCGTGACGTTGGTGTCACGCGCCTCGCTCCGACTATCTTATTGGGTCGCGGGGGGCATAGCCTCCACAAGTCGCCCAAGACCTTTTCCACAAGGGCGCTGCCATCTTGAACGTCGTCACTTCCAGTATGGGCGAAAACATTGTTTTGTCGTCGCCACGTCAATGCGTCCCGAAAGGGAGGGAGAGGAGGAGACGAGAGAGCCCAGTGACGTCAGAACGCCGAACTCTGATTGGAACGATTAGTGGGTAGAGCAAAAGCTAGCCGCCTCTGTCTCCACTGCACTCGTCGAACACGTAACCGTCACCCATTCTCGTTTGGCCTCCACTCTACCTTTTGACCATTTGCAGGTTGAAATGTTTTATTATTGTTTTCGTCGCCACGTATACCGGAGATGCCTACCAGGTGGCTGGAGATGAGAGTAAACGAAAAAGGCCTATAGACGCTTTAAACACGCGCCAGATCGAGCCGCCGTTGCCGACCTTCTCTCGTCTTACCGAGATACCAATTGCCACTGATGCGGGCGTTCACGAGCCTCCACAAAGGCCTATGCTAGGGAGAAGGACCCAGTAGCCCCTAATGTGGCACTAACCTGTCCTGCTGCGGCAAGGATGAAGTAAAGCGAACGGAATGAGAGGAAACAAAAATGTAAGGTAGGTTATGGCGGCGCCCATGCACGGCTGCCCGAAAGCGTCCTCTAAAAGGCATCTCAGGATGGCACCCACGCGTTTCGTGCCCTAACGATGGAAAGCGAGCAGAAAGCGGGTGGCTATGTATAGCCGTAATGAAGGAACGGATTTCCAAAGTAAACCGGATTGAATGAAACTCACCTTCTACAGTGAAACGACGTGAATAAGGCCATAAGGCACGCTGTGTGATAGTAATCTCAAGCTAGAGTGACACGTTGTCCCCCGACAGACGCAGTTCGGTAAGCGATGTGCCGGACCGGAACAAAGCATATCTGAAAAAAAAAAGGAAAAAAAAAGTTTAAACACGAGTATAAAACAAAAACATTAAACACGACAGCTACACTGGACACAACAAAAATAGACGTGTCTATGCTTTTTGACATTGTCTTGTTTTAGTAGTAGTCTGAATTTTCAAAAGTAGCGACGTAATTCGCGTAAAAAAAAAATCAACTACGTCAGCTTTTTTATTAAAGACAGTGAAGCTTAACGCATGCCCAGGAGCAGCTAGGAGCCGTTACCGCTGACCCTCACCCTACATTATTTGCGAGATCAAATCTACGCAGTATCTATAAGTAAGTGTCGCTTTACAACATTGCCAGAATTAGTTAGCCCTTGTTAAGAAACATATACATACATATATATGTATATATATATATATATATATATATATATATATATATATATATATATGCGAAAAAAAAATGAAATTTACGTAGATCGAAACAGTTTCAGGGCTACCCGACAGTAAGCGCTGTGTGATCTCGCCGTGAGCACTCACAAGCGGTTCCATGGCGGTCGGTCTCACTCACACGCAAACGCAAACGATATCAAAATCCAGTTCAGTGCCCCTTTAACGGTCAGGGGAGAGTTTCACGTTTTAAACACCAGATGCCATCGGAGCTGGAGTTGAACCTCTCGCTTTCTAAGACAACAGAGCCAAAAGCTAAGGGTATACCCGAGCGCTCGTGTCTTAACTATATAAGCGTCAATTAGAGCTGCGCAAGCGCACTGTTCCCTACTTCGTGAACAAGTAGCTGTCGCGGAAAGTCAGCGTCGTGCGCTCACATGGCGTCGAACTTGGCCCTCTCGGAGGCGGAGACCGAAGCCTGCGTCTTGGTCAGGGCTCCTTCCAGGTGCCGCTGGTGGATGGTTAGCGCCAGGGCCGTGCTGTCGCGCCTCGAGCGCCGACGCTGTTGCCGGCGGCCGCCGTGACCCAGCAGGTTCTCAGTCAGCGCCTCCACCTGTCGAATACAAGTCTCATTCGTTGTAGCAATATACCTTATATGGAGTGAAATTCCTTGTAATCTCATTGGTAGTATTCATGTTCGTTGTACGGACACAAATTCATTGTAGAGTCTCATTTGCTGTGTCAATATTGCTTACATAGGAAGACAAATTCCTTGTAGAGTCTCATTCGTTGTATCGATATTTGTTGTATGGAACCAAATTCCTTATAGGGTCTCATTCGTTGTATCAATATTCGTTGTATGGAGAAAAATTCGTTATATCGGTATTTATTGAATGTGGTGAAATTCGTTCAATATTCGGTGTAACAAGTAAAATTCGTTGTGCCTATATTCGCTTATGGAGTCAAAGTCGTTGTATTCATATTCGTTGTATGGAGTCAAATTCGTTGTACGCAGTCGAATTTATTACATAGACGGTGAGTGACAAGTTAATCTGCCCCGAAGTTAAGCGATTTGTGTCTCCTACTGGGCAGTTTGGCCAGTGCAGTAACGGCTGCTATAACCTTTGAAACCCGTCCCACGCAGTAGTGTTTAGTAAAACCACGCTGCCGTTCAACGCACGTCAATACCAAAACCAGAAGGGGCAAGGTTTGAACTCATTTGATGGCTGAGTTTGCCGCGCGAATTTTCGCTCCAGGTATACTGTCAGCTGCGGCGCGTTAACGGATGAGTGGGATGCAGTGTCCACCGGGGAGAAAATTCGCGAAAGCACAAATACCCACGGTAAAATGGAATACACAAAGCGTATACTAATTTTACAATTTTAGAGAACACTTAGCTTGGTACGCTTAAGTTTACGTAGTATCAAACATCTATTTTTAGTATGCATGCATAAATTGCGAGACTGGGTCGACGCGCGGAACCGGACAACTAAAATAAGAAGTACACTAAAAGTATATTAGAGTATATATTTAAGATATTGAAAGTACGCTAAACATTGCGCGGAGTGTCTTGTTCCATAAAAGTTCGAAACTAGTATAGTTTTCCGTGATCCGTTTTATGAAGAATACAATCATTGAGTAAATGAAATATTCGCCCAGGCCACGGACCTCGAGCACCAGTTGCCGATTCTGTTCTGGACCGAGGGTTGGGGACAGGTCCCCGGATGCCGGGGCGCAGAAGAAGTCCGTGTCGGAGACGCTGCCGGGCTCCTCCGAAGACGAAGAGCCGTCCAACCGACGGCCTTTACCGCTCCTTTCTGAAAGCCGACGCGAAACGAGAATTCTAGTGATCCAGCGAAATCGCCGTGTGAATGTGCGGGGATCGTAATCCTTCACGAGTAGTTTAGAGGTCGCCCTTACGTGTTGATACTCCGAAATGCAACTCAACCATGCTGTGTTTGCAGACGTCATATCAGGTGAGACACCGACGCATTTATTTTCTTAAAACTCTTCAGTCGATGTTCAATGCACATGTCGCCTGTAGTACAAAAACTCGAATGAAGAACAAAAAAATAAAAAAATAAACTGCTAAGGGTGGTCATCCGAAGATGTCAAAACAAAACGCCGATTCCCCTCCGTACGACGACCCCCTCCCCGTTCACATGGAGAAGACACTGCGTGCGACTGCGTTGGTGGCGCCATCTGTCGAACTCGTCTGGAAGCCGGTCATTGCTCGATTACAAGTCGGCACTTTTACGGCCTTTAAAAGAAACAGCATCGCTTGTGGAATCTCACCACCGTGTCGCAACCACTAGTCTCAGCTTGCCGCAGAGTTAACCTGAACTTTATTTACTCGTACGAAACTAGCGCCGGCGGTCAAGCTTTCTCATACACGTTTGTGCCCCACGCGAAAACGTTATCGTTCAAAGATCTCTTTAACCGTGTCGAAAAAAAAAAAA
>JAZHYW010026292.1:0-15225 GCA_037355805.1 Ixodes ricinus | reverse complement strand
GAAGTGGTTTCTGTACGATATATTAGAGATCGCTGGAAGGTCTTCAAATAGGCGACCCCTACGAGATCGTTTAGCATCCGTTTTTTAGTACACCTGTTGGAACTTATACATAATGCACCAATTTATGTTAACTTGAAACTCGTAGCGTTTTGTGGGAGAACGTCAGGAAGCATCCCTACGTTTCGTCGAGAAAAGGACATTGCTTTTATGCTGCACAAATACAAAGGGCGAAGACACCGAAAACTAAGCAAGGGAAAGAGAGAACAACAGCAAAGGGGGAGAGAGAGAGGGGCGGTGTGTAAGACGATTCGTTCCATGTATCCGAGCGGAAGGCGCGGGGAGCGCCCCTCCGATTTATGTGGCCCCTTCACATTCTGGGGTCCAGTAACCTGCAGATGCCCGAACGAAGGCCATGTTTTTTTATTTTGCGACATTCGTTTTGTGGCCCTGCGACATTCGCAGGGCCACCGCGAAATAAGCCGGGCCGGAATAAACAACAACGTAAAAATATATTCTACAGACATCTCCCCCGCAATGAGCATACAGTTGCTGTTCATTGGTTCAGAGACTCTGGTAGGATACAGAAGTTGGACCGGTCGTTTGGTGACCTTACCGCGGGGAGCCCTATTGCACATGACCGCACGCGTGCATCGCGCCCAGGAAAAGTTTTGACAACACGGCCGTGCTCCAATTCTGCCGTATCTGTAAATGTTGATATACAATCACAAAGCCTCCAGTGGATTTGGTGGGTCGGGAGTGGTGCGCAGAACGTAATTCTTTTAAACACTCCCGACGCCACCTTCGCCAGAAATGGTCATCAAGCGCCTGCCTGTGTTTCCAGCGCCTCTGAATCTCGGCAGCGCTGGACTCAGAGACGAGGCGACGTTCGCAGGGAGGGATAGATGTAAGTCGTCTCCCTGGAAGAAAATGCGCTGGCGTGAGCGGGTCTGACTCGGGTGTCTCCAAGCGTAGACGAACGTTAGAGGCCTTGAATTTAGCACAGCCTCGACTTCAGTCAACGCTGTGCTCAGTTCTTCGAATTTCCGATAACCATGACACATGACCTTTCTTTACAGCAGTCGTCACGCATCGCACCATCCGTTCCCGAGGCCCCGCCCCACCAGGCAGCCCTCTCCAGCAATAAATTTCCACCGCGCACAGAGGGACGTGAACATTGCTGAAACCTCCTCTCTCTTGTAGCCGCAGTTCCATTGCCTCGCCAAGTTCCTTGTCGGCCCTGCGAAATATCTGAGCGTTGTCAGTCAGCACAACAGGACACGCTTCTCTTCGAGAGATGAAGCGTCTGAAGGCCAGGGTCTAACATTTCTGTTGTCAGGGCACTAACAAGTTCCGGGTGCACAGCTCACGTGACGGCACATGTTACCACGAGGTTGTAGCACTTTTCACAACACCGCACTCCTTGGCGAAGAGAGTGACCTGCAAAGTCCGTGCCAGCGACCTCGAAGGGATCGGCCGGGTTCACTGGCAGGCCTGGCAGGATGCTGTAGGCTCACCAGGCTGGCTTCCAGTGAAGCCGATCGAGAAAGTCACCGCATCGTTTCAGCATTATCTTCGTTACCTGTCCAGCCCTTTTAATTGAAAACCTCTCCCTGACCTGCGTTAAGGTGTCACTGAAGACCAGCATAAAGTAGACGTTTGTGGGTCGCGCGAATGAGCAGCCCAGTGAAGAGGGGCTTGGGAGGCAGTGATGATTGAGTGCTTTTTCTCCAGCTGACGTTGCGTTGCGTCTTCTGCAACCTTCCTCCGATGCCTAGGATCGCCGTACAGAGTCCAAGGCAGGCTCCCATGAATTCAACAGAGACCCCTTGCTGCACACCCCCTTGTCATAGAGTGCGGCCAGTTCCTCCCCGATCTCTTCATGTTGCGTTTGTCGCGCCAGGGTATTCTTCCGCGTCGCTCATTTTCTCTTGCTGTCAATGGTCCCCGCTCTCTCTGAACTCGCCGGATGTTCCGCACAAAACGCACGACCCACGGCGTAACCCGCAGGAGGCGCTTCCAGGCTGCTGCACGGCGTTGCAATGAAATCAGACGCTCCATAATCACAGGAGTGACACATGGCCTCGATTACCGTTGTTCCTGCCGATGAATGTCGGTGTCCGTTCTAGTCGTTCTCTCGAAATTTGTTTCCTCCGTAAGGCTGTCGAGCGCATAGAAGCTGCCTCCTTGTTGTTCGTTAATTGATGCTCTGAGGCCTTCCGAGGGGAGGCGGGTCTCGTATCTGCCAGAAATCCCAGCCATTCTCGATTGCTCATTGCCTTCACTACTTGAGGGGGTGTTCTTAATGCCAAGGCTTTCAAGTTCCCAGAATGCGCGCAGTTCAGTTGCGATGTTCCCTAAGGTCTCGTCAGCATTCATCCTGAAAAAGGGCGGTCGTTGTGCATGCGTTTCAACTTTGCAGCGTTGTTGACCTGCAGGGAGCCGCTGATTTTCCGGAACCTCCAACGCCCTCGATTAACCCCAGTTTCAACGTTTCCGATGAGGCTTCGACATTTTCTTTTCATATCACGCGCCAACTCGCCGAAAGCAAATATCGTTCACTCCTCTTCTCCGACCGGTCTCACATCAATGTTTTCCAGAGGTGTCTCAGCGGATGAAGGTTCCTTGAGTGCCTCAATCGATTAGTGCTCGCAGAGATGTTTCGGGTCTTACCCCGTGCTCGCATCCTGGACGTTTCAAGGAGCACGTGATTGTGCGCTGGTTGTACAGGCGTTCGTGATGCCAGCTAAGCTGAGGTGGGGTTGAACTCGGTAGCTCTTCGACTGCCTCTTCGCCCCAGCCCACTGGGGGCGCACATCACGGTTAGATGTCTTCCGGAACAACTAGCGCTGCGATAGCTTCTGGGTGGACCTGCACTCTCTGTTGCGATGGAACTGCTTTGTGCACCGAAAGCACCTGCTCTCCGCCTTCCGTTTTTCCTTCCTTTATTGAGATCCATTAAGGGGTATTCACGGGAGGGGTGGGTCGAAATCCCGGGGATTTCTCCCCGGCACGCGTACATCCAACGACGAAAACGTCAGGCTTTGCGATGTTCAAAAGCCTCGCGTTTTCACCTCGTGATGCGCACGTGCCGGGGAGAAATCCCCGAGTTTCTCCCTCGTGTGAGATACCCCTTTAGGTGACGTGCATTTCTCCAAGATGTGTTCGTTAAAGCCACAGAATACGCAGCGCCTCATTTCGGACTTCGCGACACTGGTCAACTCTGCCGCAGAGCCTCCCCGCTCGGAGCGGAGCTTCCCGCGGCGCGATTCGGGTGCAGTTCGTTGGTCCGCGTGGAGAGTGAGTTGGCGGCATTTTTTTCTCGTGTCCACCTCTTTTTCAATAAATTTCAGCAGCCTCGCAAGGTCGCCTCTGCCTTCGATCTGCGATCGCTTTTCGACAATCAAACTCCGATTTCATACCGAGAATGAGGTCAGGAGGAAGAGATCTCTGGTGAACAGTGGCGCAGCCAGCAATTTTTTTTTGGGGGGGGGGGGGGGGGGGCTGAGGTGGCTGGGATGTCCAGGACTTGGGGTGCGAAGAGGGGGTGGGGGGTCAAAATCCATGTGTATATTACAGGGTTGGCTGGATTTCAGGGGGGGGGCTAAGTTTCGTCAAGCATGCCCCTGGCTACGCCCCTGCTGAAGAACAGTGTGCAAAAGTACCCCATACGAATCTGAATAAAACTCCCGAGCTTTTGAGGCTCCGCATGCGTGTCTGCACATCGTCATAGAGCCCGTGGAGCCCATTCACCGCGTCTGACATCGGGATTGCCTTGACATTTAACAGGTGCGTGAGGTGATCGTTGACGATGACGGAGGGCTGGCCGAACCCTCTTCCTCAGTAGTTCTATGGCCGTGTCACAGTTGTCCCCGGTTACCGGAATACCTTTGATGACAAACTCCGCCCGGCCGGCCAGATACACTTTGAGATATTTGAACTTCTCTATACGGGAGACAAGGCGGGGTTCTGGTCAGATTGACGATTCAAATTGATCCCAGAATATCTGCCACTCCGCCAGCTCTCCGTTGAACTTCGTGAACTCTAACTTGGGTAGCTTTACGTTTGGAACAGTTGCGCCGTTTCCCCTTTGTACCTCCATGCGCGACATGTTGCTACAGGCAGAGGAGGTTGTCTCGTTGTTCGTTACTTTTTGTAGCTGCCTCGAGGCTCTAGTTCTGGCTATGCTGATGGCATCTTCATAACCGAGGCTAGCATCCGTTTCTTTTTCGATATCGTTCAAGTCAGTCAGGTCGGCTACTTGTTGGTCAAGATCACGAAGCGGTTTTTCTTTTAAAGCAAGGAGATAAGGTTTTTCGCCAAGCTCACCTTGCTGCGATGGAGCTCTCTTCTTTGCTGTGGTCATTTCGTTGATAATCCTGGTGACCGCTGCTCGGACGATCCGCTTGTTTTTTCTTCAGTTTCTCCATTGCAGCCGCTCGTTCACGTTGTTCGTTGGCTTGAGTTCGTGAGTCTGTCGTAGCTTCCGTTGAGTGTCTTTGCTTGCCAGGATGAGTTCTCTGACGTTCTCCCGGGTTTCGGCACCAAAATTGTGGGAACTTCTATATATAATAGACTGATTTACGTTAACTTTAAACTCGTAGCGTTCGTAGGAGAACGTCAGGAAGCGTCTGGTACGTTTCGTTGAGGAAAGAGCACTGCTTTATTCCTGTACAAATACAAAGAGCGAAGTCACCGAAACGAGCAAGAGAAAGAGAGAACAACAGCAATGGGGGAGAGAGAGGCGTGGTGTGTAAGACGATGCGTTCCAGATGCGTCCGGGCGGAAAGGCGCGAGGGAGCGCCCCTCCGTTTCATGGCCCCCTCACATTCCGGGACCCTGTAACCTCAGATTACCGAACGATGGCCTGTTTTCGCTTCGCGACGTTCGCTTCGTTTTCTTGGAACGCATGGCCACCGAGGATGTGGCCGAATAAACAATAACGTTAAAATATATTCTACTGCACCTTTCTTCCCATCCGTCACGCGTCGCACGTTTTCTAGTGTAACTCTAGTCATAAAACACATTGTTAGCATTTCTTACTAAGCGTGGTTTTAATAGATTCTGAATATGACCTATTCAAAGGATCGAGAAAAAAACTCAATATATTAAAAGAAACGTTCCTCCAGACAGTTTAGACAATATATATTGTCCGTTGTGGATGCCGTTTAGAATTGCATTCAGTAGCGGTACATAAAGCGGCATGCCCTGGATATGAAGCTGTTCGATAAAAAGCCGCAGCAGATATATTTTGGGCGAAAGGTTGCAGATCGGCCTACTAAAACTCACAGGCAACAACGACCACAACTGATGGCTCAGTTGAACAGAAAATAGAAAACAGCCGTTGGTTGCAGACTAAGGTATTGACATATTGGGGGTTACAAGCGATCCCATCCCCATCTTCAAAATAGCATCTATGATTCTGCCTTGACCGGCGAGGTTGTTCCAAACCCCAAACCACTTCATTTACGAGGCATTAGGAAGCCCTTCACAATCGCAATAATAATTTTACCATCCTTTGCAAACACGCAAAAAAAAAAAAAAACTATTGCGTTTGACATTTGCACTGTTGTCCAAGTGGTCGTTTCCGGTCCGTTAATCATAGGAAACAAGATATCTGACTCCTTATGAGAAAGAACGTCCGGTGTCCGGGCGTCCGCATGAGATCAAGGGTGGCCAGGCTGACCCCGCATAAGGTCACGAACAAAACCACCCTAAACTTCCAAGAGCCGCCTCGAAAAGGAAAGACAGAAAGAAGGAAAGGGGGAGGAGGGGGGGGGGGGGGCTCCAAGTTTCGTTTTGAGCAAGAAATGAAAATCGAATCACTTTATGATCTATCCAAGTCAAAAACACTCTAACCGTACGTAAGCTATATACTCCGTTCACCCTTAAGCAGAGGCTGCAGCTCAAGCACGAGGCACCTCGTCACGGCGATGAAACATTCTTCGACGGAACTGAGCGCTCGCACTAGAAAGAGCACGTCTGATAGCCAGGAATGTTGGCTAGCTCGCAGCTTGTAACGCCTGCAGACTCAGCTCAAAAGGTTACGAAACAAATGTTTGTGCCTTATTGTTTAAATATGGTCCATGTTGTGCCGGCAGCCCAAAAACACTAACCTAGACAATACTCCGTCTCACTAAAGCAAACGTGCAGTACAGACAAAGCTACAGGAAAGATACCTACTTCAGAGGAGGGAAAGGAGGAACAGGGGAATCCCAGCCCTTCTTACCGTTCCTTATTTCCTCTCTCTTGAACAGGTTGGCACTACATTCATGCCCCCTGCTGGCTTTTGCTGTACTGCGCGGTTTCAGTGAGACGAGTGTATTGTTTCTGAGCTGCAGGCAGAGAAGTCAAGAAAACTTATTCTATAACGAATCAAACTGATTTCAAAATTGCGTCTGGTGGCGGTCTTTGAAGCTCCGCTGTAATGTCGTCAGGTCACGAGTTCCTAAGAACGGCGCTGGTTCGCGGCAGTATGGCTCGCTCGTGGAGTTATTAGGGAGTTTTAGCAAGTCGTCTTTTCAAGCACACGGTTCCGAAATCACGAACTTAGTACAGCTGGTCCGTTCCGTGAAACCGTACGCTGAAATTTGACATACTTTAGCGAGATCATGAAAGTTGCGCGACCGTGTAAACGATGATGATGATAGGACTTAACGGTGACGCCATCTTCTAGTGAGCATGTGAAACATTCTGCAACGTGTAAATCCGTGGCGGACACCGTGGTGGCGGGTGACGGCTCGTGTTTCCGGCGTGCGACTGATGTAAACAGGGCAGCCGATGCAACATCTGCCGGTCGGAATTTCAAGAAGTGCGAATCTAGATGGAGTAAAAAGTATCTAAATGACCGTAAAGGTATGTGGTGTGTCTCCGTCATCCTGAACTTGAACGATCGTTCAGTTGGTGCCGAATCGAACCAAATCATTTCGTCTGCTCGCGGTCGCCACGGCAGCTAGTCTGCCCGCAGATCGCAAAAATTAAGCAATGCGTTTGTTTACAGCATTCACGATCGCTTACCGTTGTGAGCAGCCCTCGACGATGGTTATTGGTTAACCTCTCAAATGAAGCAGACTAACAGGACGGCAAATCTCCTCCGCTGTCCTAAGCCTAATGCTCGTGCAGATTGACGAAGGCGGTCGCTGAACAGACCGCCATCTTTGTTTTTACCCGAGTCGTGAATGGTGCTGGCTGCGTTCCGGTGACGACTCCAGCAGCCGGAATGGGAGAAACGGGCGAGAAGAGCCTCCCGACGTCCTGAGACGACTGCGCGCGCATGCGCAGTGAGCGTCGCCGATGCGTTGGAAGGCGAACCGTTCGTAACGGAAATGACCTGCTAAAACTCCCTGTTTAGTCCTGAATGTGACTTCGCGGAGAACTCTAACGCGTCTACTCATAGCCTTTTATACACACGGCTTGCACGTGACGATCATTCAACAGCGCTCCGATAGCCACCCAGAAGGGGCAAGAAGGAGCTCCCCTATTACCAGGATCCTCTTTTGTGTCTCCAGATTTGCACAGGCGTCGTTATTCTCCTCCAGAAGATAAT
This sequence comes from Ixodes ricinus, assembly GCA_037355805.1. Taxonomy (NCBI): domain Eukaryota; kingdom Metazoa; phylum Arthropoda; class Arachnida; order Ixodida; family Ixodidae; genus Ixodes; species Ixodes ricinus. Next base: position 7,682 of record JAZHYW010026292.1, on the reverse strand, counting down.
AGGAGATTAGCCCGTCATCCAAAGTTACTTACAAACGCTACTCTCTCCCACTTACTGAGTGGTCGAAAGTATGCGATGTAACGTCGGTGCATGTCATTAGACTGACAAAGCTGGCAGATCGCCACGAGAAGCGGCCGCCGAAATGGAAAAGTTGGGCGGCGGTGACACCGGATGAGGTGGGCCTACACGACTGGCGCCCACGCTGCAGCGAGACGCCGAAACGCACTACTTTTTTCCCCTGTTGGCAAAGTGTCGTCTCGGACTCACGCGCTACAAGCTGTGTGCTGACGTCCAGGTTCCCTACGAAATGGTTCTTTGATGCTCTGTCGCTACTAGATCCTCGCGCTTCAAATCCTTACGACCGGGCACTCTATGGCTCCGTCGTCAAACTGCCAGGCTTTGTGAGTATAGAGGAGGCTATGGTGGTTCACCATACTCCGTTCTCCCATAAGTTGAGAGTACAGCTAAAGCTACGAGCGCGAACTAGCCGCGCTCCTGTCTTTCAGACGGACATTTCTAACACGAGAGGTCGTCGTGCGGAAGAACGCTTCAAAGCAACAACCTCGAGCTCCCATGGTTGTGGAGATGGACCATTTGCTATCTTACCCAAGCATCAAGGAGAATGCAGGGATTGGTGTTCCACGCGCCGCACGTGCTGGCCCTCAGCAGTAGTAAATTTTCTAAAGCAAATACCTAAAACAAATGGCATCTTGCACGCGCGTTCTTCAATGCTTTCGTTTGGTTATTTACTTCGAATCTTTTATGCAGGAAAGGCGTGCGCGTGGCGCGTGGAACACCAATCCCTGCATTCTCCTTGATGCTCGGGTAAGGCGCAAATGGTCTATTGGCTGCAGTCTCAACTCCATCGTGCTTCTACAAAGCGCATTCACTACTCCATCAAGCTCGCCGTTCCTAGCAGACGTAAGAAGAAGCTTGATCTGAGGATGCGGGACCCTGTCAGGTCAACCATATATCAACCCCACATATATAGAGCACAAGGCCTGTGAGTTTCCTCCTCTAAACGTCATCACTGCTAGACCTACCCAGCGCATTCTTTGTAGCCCAGATCAGCGCCATCGTCGGCTACATTGTCCGACATCGTCTGCTCCATCGCCTGCTTCAGTGGTCATGCTCAGAACGAGCTCACATTAGGGGTTTTCGTCAGACCGCGTTTGCCCTTCCGCTAAGCCCTCCGCAACGAAAAAGCCGCTACTGCGCCTACGCGCCCATGCCGCCAGCAATAGAGTTCTGGGTATCGTAGCGGGTTGCGGAGAGCGTTGCGGATGGCGAGACCATCTCAAAAACTCCCTATTAATAGGCTGCTAGGACCGGCAGTCCTGATGGTGACGCATCAATACCACCTAGAAGACGAGGCCTGGACGTTTCCTCCTCTTAACGTCGTCACTAGTAGGGTCCCTCAGCGCTCCCAGGTAGGGCATAGCCAACCCTGAGCTAGGGGACAAAGAGAGACGGACAGAGATGAAACTCCGGACAAACACGAAACTCTTTTCGGAGTTTCATGTCTGTCCGCTCTCTTTGTCCCCTAACTCCAGGGTTACTCACCCGTGATCCACCAGGCGCGAGTAGCACCTGTTTAGCCACTGACTAGTGACGTCATCGAGTAAAATGATCAAGTGGCGAGCGATAGTCACCGTTCAAGTCGAGCGCTTGGTATTCACCGGTCGTGTCTAGGGCCTAGTCGCCCCGCTGCGACTAAGAAGTCGACTAACGAATCTTAGTCATGAGGTAGAGCTAGTTTAGCCGGTGTTTAGCTGGGTGATTAGCGGCTCGGTGCCATGGCCGACTCGATCACCGTTGACCGCCAGCGCTAACGAAACACCGCTGTCTCGGAACGCTGGGGGACACATCTAGAAAGAACTGGAGGAGCGAATAATGTGTAAATACCCATGTTCAGCGGTCAGAAATACCGCTAAATAGATCTCAACAGGGCGCTGGATGGCGAGAAAAAAAAGAAGCATTTGCGGGCGCTTCATGCTGTTGTTTTAATCGCTTGCAGTGCGGTTTCCGTGTTTCTCCCTGGCGTTGTTTTTAAATTCTTGCTTTGTAAAACTCTGTATCGGACAATTGGTCTCTCATTGCTAACTTTTTTTTTTCCTGATAAACATTTAAAGTTTAGTTTTTATACGAAAAAATACTCCATTTACGCAGTGGCGTTTAAGTATGCATATGCGTGACCTATCTTTTTGCGTCACTTCTGCTTGTGGTTCTGATAGATAGTCACCACGCTTGCTTCGCGCTCGTGAATACCGCAGAACATAATCGCTCGTTAGTCGCAAATTTCTCGTTTAGCTCGCTACTACTTAGTTGTGCTACTAACCTTAAAACGGCACTAGTTTTACAGTGAACTAGAATAGGAGTAGTGGAAAAATAGCTGGCTTCCAGGTGGGGCGTTTCGTGTAGAACCCTACCAGGTAGCGCTGGTGTTCGATTCTGGAGCACTCCTGCCAGTGAAGTTCGCGCCAAACGTAGCTGTCTTTGATCTTAGCGGTTCATTAGTGTGGCCTGTGTATAATTTATGGGTATTTCAACGTCTATGAATTAATGTTCAAAGCTTACTTGGGCAATGTAGTGAAAACCGGGGTAACCCGTCTTGCATGCTGGCGCGTAGCGTTCGCATCTGTCTCTTTCTCTTCGCTTTCATTGCTTAGCGACAAGACTCGAACCTATGTAATCATAATCGCTAAGCACTTGAGCATTCACGAAAACAAATTGCGAACACGACCATAGACACCACAGAAACCATCTGAGAACGTACGCGACGCCATATCCCGTGTTACAGTAGTCATGTCCTCCGGATTTCGACAACAGCGCCACTCGCGGTAGTCTACACTTGGCTTCACACGGCCAATGGAGCGCCGCCGACGATTTTTCCACTACCCTATGTTCTAGTTCACTGTACTAGTTTGTCGCGCCTGGTAAATACGGGTAACTATGTCTATTCTTAACCAGCTCGCCTGCCTACTTGCTTTAAACCCCTAGGTAGAACGGATGATTAGCTATGTTCTGCTACCTCGTCTGCTTCATCGCCTGCTTCAGTGGGTTTCTTAGCAGGTAATAAAATAGACTCTCACGCCGAGTTAGAATTTCACGTGGAACTTCGAATTCATGAGTGAAGATGCCTTACTGCTGTGTGAAGGGCTGCAAAAATGAGCACGGGTTTCATAGCGCAATACCAGTTTTTGCCTTCCCGATGGATGAACCACGAAGGCAGCAGTGGTTGCAAGCCCTTCCAAAGGACAGAGTGTTGTGAAAGGCCCCGGACCAGACCATCTCTATCTACCATTTCGTCGTTTACCCTGAGACTGGGGGGTTTTTAGAAGAGCAAAAGTGACAGAAAAACAGACAGGTCTCAATTGAAAAACAGACAGGTCTCAATTGAGACCTGTCTGTTTTTCTGTCACTTTGCTCTTCTAAAAAAGCCCCAGTCGGTAAACGACGAAATGGTTGACTTCCACCAGCTAGCCTGTACTATGACTCTTTTTTCATCTCTATCTAATCCGACCGGCACCGGTGAACGCCTTGAGGATCGTCGCCACGTGGCTCCGGTCAGCTGTGCCCGGAAACGAAGCCAGAGGAAACAAAGGGGATGCCGTGGCTTTCTACGGAGGACCACCGTGTTGACGTCGCCCCACCTAGGCGCGGAGCTGAGCCGGACCCTTCATTCTGGCTGCGATTACGCTGGCCCGAAACGGGGTCAGCCGACACAGGAACCGGGGGATTACCGGGCGAGGATTCCGGGTGACGGCGCGCCAGCTGCGGGACCTCCGTGAGGGTGTGCTCGGTTCGGATTATCCTCGAACGCCACTGGCGGATAATCCGGCCAAACCCTTTCTCGTGCCACAACGCCGCTTAATGGAGGGATCAGCACTATCTCGGCCAACGTCGTCTCCCGGGCTGACAGTGGGCCCTTTGTTGTCTCCTCCTCGGCGCGGCTTTCGAGGGAGAGAGTACCTTGGTGCCTGAAGGTGAAGCACGGCCGCCGCTGCAGGGTGTGCGTGTATGTGTGCGCGTGCTCGGAGGATGAGTGGGGGCGGGGCCTGAACATGACGTTTGTTGGCAGCTCGGCCACCATTGGCTGCCAGCCGCGAGAGTACCGAACAGCGACCCGATAAAAGGAGCAAACAGGAGGTCGCATGTGTGCTCTCGGACGATTCAGTGACTTTGTATATATGTATTAAACAGAGTTGGTCGCGAGAGACCCTCCCGTCTCGTGATGTTCGTGTCGGGAGTCGGCCTGCGGTTCCTGGTCCTGGCCTGGCCCTGCGTGAGGCTGCCTGGAGAACCCCTCGGTCGCAACAACTGGATGGCAGCGGTGGGATCGACTTCGCCGGACCATGACTTCTTGTGTGGGTGAGTGCCCGGCCCTTGCTTTCTCCATCTGCCAGACCCATTAGCTCTAAGTTTTGCCAGTGGGGGTTGGAGATAGTCGTTGTCAGAAGGACTGTGTGACCGTTCTGACGCGAGCATTTTGTGAGAAAGAGGGCCAGCACAAGCTAGATCATGAGTCTGGAGGCATTCCGCTTGCGCGAGTTGGTACAGGTCTGTACCGAATTGGGAATCGATCTGGGGCATATAAAAAGGAAGCCGCAGATTATAGAACTCCTTCAGGCCGAAGACGTCAGCGTTGAGGAGTTCACAGAGGCTCTGGAGGAGGTTCGCGGAAGGGAACGGGTGGCTCGCGAAAGGGAACAAAAGGTTCGCGAAAGGGAACAGGAGGAACGCAAAGAGCGGGCCGAAGAGGAGGCTCGCGAAAGGGCTAGAAAGGAACTCGAGTGGGCTCTCCAGTGTGAGAGATGGGAGCTCGAGAAACGCGAGTACAAGCGTGAAATGGAGCGGCTCGACTACGAGTTCGAGCAGCTCGAGCTCGCGAAGAAAGCGCGGGAGTTGGAGGCTCTTTGTCGGGCGACAACAGGCGTTGAAGCGGTGACAGGGAAGGCGTGTCAGGGAAAGGAGAAAGTGGGAGCTGGGGACACAGAGGTGACCGAAAACCAGCGTCTTTCTCCCGACACGACCGTCGCCGTTCTTCGCAAGCCCGACCCGAACTCCGAGCGGCGGGACGGTGAAAGTGACGGGGAAGCAGCGACAGAAGTGGTGTGTCAGGAAAAGAGGAAAACGGAAGCTGGGGACACCGAGGTGACCGGAAACCAGCGTGTTTCCTCCGACACGACCGACGCTGTTCCACGCAAGACCGACGCCGTTCCGCACAAGACCGACCCGACGCCCGAGCGGCGGGAAAAAGAAGAGAAGGCTCTTCGGGCGTCCAGCGGCGACTTCCCGGAGGACGAAGGCGACGCCGAGACGGAGACAACGCCGGGGAAGCCCAGCCAGCTCATGGAGAGCAGCGCCGAGATGCCGGAGATAGCGGTCCAGGAATCAAGCCAGGATCCTGACCGCTCTGATCGGCACCCGTGCGGCTCTTGGGACCAAGCTGACGGCGCCGTCGCAGGAGTCCGAGCGGCCCACCAGGAGGGAGGTGATTGACATTTCCTTCGACGAGATCAACCAATCCTGCCTGGTGCGGTTGCGGAGCCCGGACTCCAGACCATTCACGGAGTCCAGGCGCCAGGAGAACGATCGACGAGTACGCGTCCGGCAGCGAGTCGTCATCGATGTTGGAGGACGGGAGACCCCAAGCCGGCCATCCCAGGGGACCTGCAACCGGCGGCGGCTGCGCGGGCAAGGGACCCACCGGGGACACGATGGAGCCCGGGCGGGACAAAGCAGACCCGACGCCAGTGCACCCAAGGACATCGTCGTGTTCGCGGCATGGTGCATCTGAGACGGAGAACTCGGATGCTGTCATGAGCAAGCGACCGAGACCCAAGAGGAAGAGGCGGCGCCGGATCAGCGTTGTACGTTCTGGCAGCAACGCTTCCTGCCAAGAGCGTCAAGGCAGGCGCGACGAGCGCCACTTCAGACGGAGAGAAGCGGTCCTCGAGGCTGGGAGGGGAAAACTCCAGGACCCCCATCCCAACGAGCCACGGACCCACAGCTCAAGTGCGAGCAAGGAGCCTGGAGGAGGCAACAACGAGCCTGGGACGACTCAACGAGGTTCCAAACGGAGGCACAGCTCATCGCCCGTGGTTCGGCCTGGCATCACGTCGGACGGGGAGACCAAGGGAGATCTCCGGGACTGCAGCTTCGCGCCTGCACGCAAGTCCAAGGAGAAGAACTTGAACAGTCCGAGTGAGGCCAAGAACAAACAGGGCGTGGGTTAGATGCAAAGAAGGACTTTCGAGAGAAAAGGAGAGGGCTAAACGTGGTTTTTTAGTGTTATTGAGTCGACTAGGTTATTCGGCAATTTTATTAGCTTTTCTTTTTTCGGGAGTCCGAGTTTTGCGTTTCGTTCGGCTTCAGCTCGTTGTGTTGGCTGTAAAGTTCCTTTCAAGCGGTTTTCTCCTCAGAAGAGTTTGCATTATGGAGGACGTGCTCGAATTTAATAGGGATATGCCCTATGTGAGTTACGTTACGGTTTGTAATATGGTTTATTTCACGGGAGTCCGTTTTATTTTGGGTTGAGCGTTAGAGGGCTTTTATTAGTCTGCAAAAGTTTCTTTCGCTAAATCAACCTGTCGGAGGAAATAAGTTTCTTTGCTCGTGTCTTTCGTTGATAGAATAGCACGGAACTTTCACGAAGCATTTTTTTGTTGTTCGTTTTGGTCTGGCGGATTGGGGAGATTGGGGGCTGGGCGCTTGCCTGCGCGGAGTGTGGTTCGGTGTTGTGGGTTTTGTTGCTGCCACTTCCCAGTGTGGACTCCGGCCTGGACCTCAGTCGCCAGCCCAGCCGTGAGACCGTGTCTTTCAAGGGACCAGTGTGGACTGCTCCCCCTCAAGACACTCTTCCCGGCGGCGGAGGAGCTGTTGTGAAAGGCCCCCGGACCAGACCATCTCTATCTAATCCGACCGGCACCGGTGAACGCCTTGAGGATCGTCGCCACGTGGCTCCGGTCAGCTGTGCCCGGAAACGAAGCCAGAGGAAACAAAGGGGATGCCGTGGCTTTCTACGGAGGACCACCGTGTTGACGTCGCCCCACCTAGGCGCGGAGCTGAGCCGGACCCTTCATTCTGGCTGCGATTACGCTGGCCCGAAACGGGGTCAGCCGACACAGGAACCGGGGGATTACCGGGCGAGGATTCCGGGTGACGGCGCGCCAGCTGCGGGACCTCCGTGAGGGTGTGCTCGGTTCGGATTATCCTCGAACGCCACTGGCGGATAATCCGGCCAAACCCTTTCTCGTGCCACAACGCCGCTTAATGGAGGGATCAGCACTATCTCGGCCAACGTCGTCTCCCGGGCTGACAGTGGGCCCTTTGTTGTCTCCTCCTCGGCGCGGCTTTCGAGGGAGAGAGTACCTTGGTGCCTGAAGGTGAAGCACGGCCGCCGCTGCAGGGTGTGCGTGTATGTGTGCGCGTGCTCGGAGGATGAGTGGGGGCGGGGCCTGAACATGACGTTTGTTGGCAGCTCGGCCACCATTGGCTGCCAGCCGCGAGAGTACCGAACAGCGACCCGATAAAAGGAGCAAACAGGAGGTCGCATGTGTGCTCTCGGACGATTCAGTGACTTTGTATATATGTATTAAACAGAGTTGGTCGCGAGAGACCCTCCCGTCTCGTGATGTTCGTGTCGGGAGTCGGCCTGCGGTTCCTGGTCCTGGCCTGGC